>JASXTE010000528.1:0-39527 GCA_030280995.1 Hemileia vastatrix
AGGAATAGGCTGGTTTGCGCATGCACGAGACTGTGTTGATTTACTACCCTGACTGCTGCAATGCTTGCAATAAATTTTCAAGACTTAATCCAATTCCGGGTGACAGAGGACGATTCTCCACATTCGATTTGCTCTCTGATGAAGTGGAAACCGCCCTCGCAAATGAATTGTCTACTAACAGAAGCAAGGATTTACCTTCTATCCAATACCTCAAGACAATACATTCCAGATGCATGGATGAAAGTAAGTAAACATTTGAAATTGAAATTGAAATTAACTATAAACTTACCTCGTTTTAACTCATTGTACAGAACTGCTAGCTTCTGATGACTTCGATGAAATGAAAGATCTGCTCAAGCAAATTGATGATTCCAAAACAATTGAAGACCTGATTGTGACAACAATTTCAAAGTCATCACCTTCAATAGTATCTATGTCCATTGGTGTTGATCAGGATAATCCAACTCACTACATCTTACAATTGGATCAGCCATCATTCTCAGTGGCCAAGAAAGATTTAGCTAATGATGATGATCCGAAGGCTAAAGAAATACGTCAAGCTTATGCCGAATTAATGAAAGAAACATTTAAAATGGTTGGTGGCTTCAACGAATTAGAAGGTGTGGTCGATGAAATGATCAAATTGGAAGTTCATTTGGCAAAGATTGCAACTAAAGACGAAGATCGGCGAAATTCTAGTCAAATGTTTGTTCGATATCAAATCAAAGATTTGGGGAAAAAGTTCGATGGAATAAATCTCACAAGAATCATTGAAAAAACTGTCAATCATTCAAAAATACTTGACAAGGAAATTTATATCGCTGATGTCAGCTATTTCACAGAACTTGATAAAGTTCTGAAAGGGAAAGAAAAAGTTCTCAAAAATCTTCTGACGTGGAAGGCATATGAATCGTATGGAACAGTTTTGTCTAAAAGATTCAATGATTTCAAATTCGAATTTCTAAAGGTCAAAAATGGAATTACTTCTAAACCAGAGCAAAAAAGAGCCTGTGTGAACATCATAATGAGAATTTCACCCTATGTTTTAGGACGATTGTACATAGATGCTGTGAAATTCGAAGAAAGCGATAAATCATCAGTGTTAGAGATGATCAACGACATACTGAAAGCAATGAATCAAACTATCAGAGAAAAATCCTGGATGGATGATGAAACAAAGAAAAAAGGACTCGAAAAATTGCAACAGATGAATGTGCATGTTGCTTATCCTGATTGGATTAGAGATGACGAAAAGCTTCAGAACTATTCAGGCAATCTATCAACAACAGGACTCGGCACATACAAGTTGATTCGTCAAGTACAAATTTATAGATCGCAATGGCAAATAGACATGTTGGATGAACCCATCAACCCTGAGTACGAATGGCCCCAATCACCAGCACTTGTCAATGCATTTTATGACCCAACCCAGAATGCCATTTATTTCCCAGCTGCTATTCTTCATGGAGTTTTTTTCCGACCTGGTAGACCTGATTACTCCAATTATGCGGCAATTGGTTCAGTCATCGGTCATGAAATTACTCATGGATTCGATGATCAAGGAGCGCAATACGATTCAGATGGTCGATTGATCAACTGGTGGACTAGTGAAACTCAACTGCATTTCCGAGAAGCTGCCGACAAACTGGTTAAACAGTACTCAGATATAATCGACGATCAAACCAACTTACACTTAAACGGTTACAACACTCAAGGAGAAAACATCGCCGACAACGGTGGAATGCAACAGGCTTACAAAGCAGTCTTCACCTCACATGCCAACATGCCTAAACTGGTTCAATTCCCAAATATGACAAGTGAACAAATGTTCTTCATTTCTTACGCTAATGTCTGGTGTTCTTATACTCGACCTGAGACCTTGAGACAACTTATCCTTACAGATCCTCATGCTCCAGCAAAGTATCGTGTGAATGTTCCATTGTTAAATTTCGAAGAATTTGCTAAAGCTTATTCATGTCCAGCAGGTTCACCAATGAACCCTCTCAACAAAGTACAAGTTTGGTAAATCGATGTTTCATTCCATTGAATTATACTTGGCACAGCATGTTAAATTCACGATGAATAAAATTTATCGAGCAATAATTTTCCATCATATGAGTTGTGAAATGATTGAACTGATAGGAAAGTTCTGTCCAGTTCTGTCGCTTGTTCTAGTTCTAAATCAGTGAAAATACACTCGTAGACACAAGAACAGACACATAAAGTCCAGGCACATGTAGGTTATTATTGATGTGAATCTTGAGCCCAGAGGACGACGAGTTCGTTGGTCGGAAACTTCATACTCAACAAGGAGATCTGATAAAAGCTGTGTCCGCATGTCGTTCATTTTATATGACATCCAGTCGACTTTGCATGAGACCACTGGGCGGTGAAAGTTCTGGTAAGTTGTAAAAAACATCTCCATGACTGTCGTTGTTGACAAGGTGATGGAAGGAATGTAAGTTACTCAATTTATTGCGGTCGCTTTGTCATCACAGGATGTTAAACCATATGCCAACCAATCGAGCTAAAAGTAAGACGTATCTTATCTATTTTATACCAATCAAGAGAGAAAATGCCGATCAATTATGATTTTCGCAATGATTCATTTTGTCAAAGACATTGACAACGTGCTCATCGAGTCATCGTAATTTATGTGGCCGTAAATTTGTAAGGTGATGACACAACTTCAATATAATGCATCACGCCACAAGAGCAACAGTTCAGCAATAAAAATTCATTGAAATATTTAATCGTTTTACTGCAGTCAAGTTTAATTAGTTGAAGTTGTTAGTGTAAATTGTTATTCTCATAGTGACTTCGAGCGAATCAACTCGACAAGGGTAAGAGAGAAGAGAAAGAGGAGAAGATGAACAAATCACTCATTTGTGTTGTTTTGATGCTGACACTTGGGTAAGTTGGATGATTTAATTGACAAAGCGAATTTCAAATTAATATTGAATTTCATCGCAGTTTTTCGTCAATCAAGTGTCAAGAAGCAACCAACGACCAAGCATCAGCAGGGTATGTATCGATAATCTTGATGAAAGCCACAAAGTAATGACACATTTCAATTAATCACACCAGGAGCATTCTAAGCTGTAGTTGCATACTTGCTGATCGACAGAATGAAAAAGTATTTCCTTTGGCCAAGTTGAACACAACAATGAACTGGAGTGTTCACAATGCTTCTGAAGTGAAATCCGAAGACGCCTGCAATGCTGACAATGTGGACGAATGTGCTGAGAGATGTCTGTATCAAGTATACCTACCAACTAATGGAATTGACCCAAGCGTTAAGGTCAACGATATGCACACTCTTCAGCAAGCCTATTGTTCGATGGTAGATTTCGAAGTGAAAGACTCAACTCTGTACATCGGCGGAGTTTTCTCGTGTTGGGGTGACTCGAGGAGAAAAATAGATGGAATTGGTTCTAAAGGCAATTTCACTTGTGAAAGGTAAGAGAAAAGGCCCCAAAGGCTTGAAATGACTTCCAATGAACTCACCATGTTATTTCTTTACAGTGAAAGTCAAACAAGCGGACGAACAATGATTTCAGCAACAAGCATTTGTCCTAACTATGATAGTTCTTTCTATTGCCAATGCAATGAAAAATTGAATGGTGTCAGTTTTAATAAATAAATAAGATCAATTACATTCACTCTAGGAACATTTTCAAGTTGAGTTAAGGTCGTGTCCTGATGTAAGTAATCTTATGTGCAATTCAAATGCCGAGGTCCAGAGAAAGAGAGTTCACCATTAAGTAACGAACTCTGTACCAAGCTAACGTGCTCGAATCAAACGTGATGCTTGATATAGTTGCAAAACTGAAGAGTACCTAAATGAAACAGAAACAATGAGACTCTTATCTAACCAGAGATGATTACATGACGGATCGAAAACGGGTCAGTGGGTGTTTTTAAGTCTAATCACAATTTTTCAGTGAGATTCCCACACGAATGTCATCATGGTAGAGACACAGCCTGTTGATTGTTGAAAGAACAGCATACCTGTCAAGAGATAATAAGCGTGTTATAACAATAAATTTCAAAACAAAGTTGAAATAGAAAATTACTTCAGGTTGAGCTAATATTGTAATCATGATTCATTAGTAAACTGAGGTAAAGTGGTTCATCATAGAAGTAGGAAAAATAAGTGTGATTAAGATATATACCTGAAACATATCTCCAAATCCTGATGGATCTGCAGAGGTAAGAGAAATTATATTTGGTTAGCACAGAAAGAAATTGGGTGGCATCAAGGATGGTGGAGACAGATAATCAGTTAGGGGGCGAAATTAGAATCACCGATTTCATATGAACTATTGTCTCATCACAAAGAGAAGCAAAGAAAGATAATCCAATTAAACCAAACACACCTATTATCCACGGACCATCAAAAGCTATGTCCCGGTGTCCTTTTCAGGAGAATAGACATCCTAGAAGTGATAAAAAGAAAAGGTTAGAAACATCAAGGAAGTAAAGATGGCAAACTATCAGTGGAAAGAATCAGAATCTGAGATATACTCAACAATTGAACTTCAGAGTGGTGCATGGAAATTCATCACTTGAAAAAGGACCTGATGCAAAGAAGGAAAGGCAACTACATACCTGAGGATACATTGAACAACGAAAACCAAATGGCTAACTGGTCACGGTTTACTGTAATGTCGAAAAGAAACAGGTTGAGAAGGTGATCGGACAAAGGAAAGATGGCGAAATTGACCAAATAAATAAGTCAGAGATCTTGGTGGAATAGTCATCAACGAAGCACTCAAGAGTAGCAAATACAGATGGTCATCATAAAGATATGTAAAAGAATAAAAATAAGAACAAAGGAGGAATGACTCACCATGAGGAGACCAGGAAAATGACCATGTGCTTCGATAGTCAGGCCGCTTAAATAGCACGTTTTACATGTGGACAGTAGTGGAACAGGAAACGCGGTTGCTTACGGCGCCGTCGAGCGGCCTTTTGCGTATTCTCATTGCGAAGTATTTCTTCACAGAGCAAAAGAAAACTGAGGGCGAAAATAATTAAAGCAAGGAACATGAGTGAGTAGTATTGATTGGCATGAAATGAAAAAGTGTCTTCTTTTTCATAGGTCAACCAATGGTTCAATCGACAAAGACTCATTTGTAATCGATCATGTTCAGCAGATGTATCCTCTGGTTTGAAGGTTTCAGACATTTCAAGCAGTTGTTCATCTGATGATAAAATAACAGCATTTGCCATGTCTGATTCTTGCCAACGCCGTTGAAATTTTCGTAATTTAGGTAATTTGTAACCAATTCTGGTTGCAATTCCTTGAATTTGCTCTTTTATAGCAGGATCATCGACAACTTGCGTTTGAGAAAGATGACTTGTTGTTATTACACAGAGAAACATCTTCAAACTATGAGTAACCTCACCAGAACCAACCAAGACACCAGAACCATTTGTTACTTTTTCCAATGTTGATATAAAATCTCTATCAAAATTGGACAGTATATGGCTCGTCTTATTATCCATGAGATAGTTCCAAATTCTAAGGTTGATTGTATCATGAGCATAATCGTAATCACTTGGACGCAACCTGTTGTAATCACTTCCTCCTTGTAAACGAATGAATAATACTCCTGAATCCATCCCTTCTTGGAGTGAGTGGACGAATTTGGGTTGTTCAGTGATAACTTGATTGATTTTAAATGAATTGAGAAATGCCGAACCAATGAAGAGACGGAATAAGTCGTAAACGATGGAAATTGTTTTCTTCCTCTGGATGACTTGACCCAAATGACGAAATTGAACGGATCCATCGAAATTGATAGTGTGACTGTGAACGACGGTTCTTCATGAATTGTCTGCAATCAATCAAATAGAAGCAAAACGAAGCCAATGAAAGTATGGTCAAGACAAAAAAGAATATTGCCAGCCAGACAGAACTTTGAAAGGAATTTACGTTGGCCAAAACTCCAACAAAGTTGACTTTCTGAGTTTTCTGTCGACTTAAATAATCAGTCACATTGAAACCGGTTAAAAAGTTCATTCGAGATGGCATGGACAAAGTTTCCACCGAATATGGGTCATCTTTTCGTGGTGTCTTCATAGGGCCAATCATCATGTCACTCTCATTGGCTGCCATCATCTCGATACAGTCGTCAGATCCTGGAACCAGAGTCAAAGAAGTGAAGTTCAAGTAACTATTGTATGAGTTGATGTATTCCATGATGGATCTTGTTGTTCTCGATCCGGATTCGGGTATGTAAGATAAATCAGGTAATCGTTTGACTTTGGCTGTGTGTCCTACATTAAAGCAAACTCGAGGCATGTTGATGAGAACTTATTCAGTCTGCGACTAGTGTACATAGATCATTCTACTTCGACGAATGTGTTTACTCGAGGTACAAAGGGAAAAATTCCATCTGTTCCACGTTTTCTCATTAGAACACAAAGTTTGAATTCTCATCAGTGGTTCTTCAAATGAATGCAATCATTATTGGTTTGTAGTAACATTCGAACTGATGAGAAAAACAACATTCTCTTTTGAATTCGTTTCAATCGTCTGTTCAGAATTCTACAAGGTGATAATTAACTCAAATATCATCAATGTTATTCGTCGAAAAGGTCACTTTGACAAGCAACAAAGTTTTCACCAGATCGATACTTTTATTAAAGTTGTTACGAGTCATTTGTTTGTTTCATCAAACATTTCAGAAGTTACATCAGTCTGAGTTTTTTTCTTTTGATGTTTGCCTGGTGATTTTTTATTTCAACATGAATGACGATGGTAAATGCTGTAGTGGAAACACAAAGTGATTAGTAAGTAGTATTTTTCAAAATTGAATGCCAGTAAAAACAATCGCTCCTAGAGGAACATTCGGTCCATTTAACATAACTGCATTTGTCTGACCTTGTGTTCTCTCCTCGTCTTAGTCAATTGCATCATTTCGATGTATATTTGTTCATCCCTCATTCGCATAATCCTCAAGTACCTTGTTCACCTCTGTCTTCCCAATCTTTGGCCTTCACTGCAAATGGCCACATGATCAGGAGATTTGAATGATGATGCGTTGAAATACTGACTAATTGTGATCCATTTGGCTGCTGCATTATTGCGAAATTGACAGACAGATAACAGAATCTTCTAACCGTTCTTTTCTATTGAACAAGTGACAGTGTGAAGGTAATCAGTACCTCATTCACAAGTTTCATCGGAAAGTGTATGCAAATTTTTTTCTTGAAGCTTCTAGTGAAAATCCATTTGATTTGATTGTCGAATGAATATGAAAATGTGCAACAACAAAAAGTTTTGCGGTGATTGATTTTTTTACACAGGTCTTTCGAAACTTGTTTATCACTTTGATGAGACCGAATGAGGCATATGAACCCATGGTTGTCATGTTGAATATTCAATTGACCAGACAAAATATTTCATTGCATAAGACTAGAGCAGCAAAGGATAAAAATATTCCCGAAATAGCCATCAGAAAATAGTACTGATCAAGAGTGGCTGCAAATGTTTGCTCTTTTTCATGAAAATAGATTTCCTCCATCCAACACAACTTCGATTGAAGTAGTCTTTCATCAACCCCTGAACTCGAAGATTGAACAGTCTTCATCATCCTCACTGTGTCCTGAGCTGTGCTGACCATCAAAGCTTTCAACAGATCAAATTCGACATAATTTCGTACGAACTTGTGAAATTTCGGTGCAACAAATCCTTCTCTTGTTGGTATACCTTGAATTTGTTCTTCTAAGTGTGGA
Organism: Hemileia vastatrix; assembly: GCA_030280995.1. Taxonomy (NCBI): domain Eukaryota; kingdom Fungi; phylum Basidiomycota; class Pucciniomycetes; order Pucciniales; family Zaghouaniaceae; genus Hemileia; species Hemileia vastatrix. The sequence continues at coordinate 7,747 of JASXTE010000528.1, forward strand.
TCATCTCTCATCAAAATTTGCAGATGATAAGAAGGATCGAATGAGCAAGTTATCAATTTTGCCACAGCATTTACATAGTACGAGCTTAACATGATACCTTTGTTCTGAGCGATGAATTCGAACTTCTTCACTGCATCCATCATCATGTTGGCATTGTCAACCAACTGTAAATTATCACTATTATTTTCCATGTGATGTAACAATCTGCTTCGAAATGTCTCCTTTTCGCCGTTGGTTCTGATTGTTTTGAGTGAATCGTAGTTGGTCACACCATCCATTCGAATGAAAGTGGCGTTCATCTTCATCGCCTGGTCAAGCGATTCAATTATTCGTGGTTTTATAGTGAGCACTTGGTTTGTCTTGAACATGCTGTTGAAAGGTGCTGACAACAAAAGCAAACTGCAGTAACAGATGAATCTGATTTGCTTATCTGTCTTCTTGGCCAGGCGAATGAAATTGCAACTGATCAACCATAAAGGCGGGAACTTTCTGTTTCTACCGTGTGTCAGGAATTTCAAGTAGACCATCAAGTAAGCTTTGACATTGGCCATGAGAACCGCTGAAAGTATTAACCACAGGATGAGAATCCAAACTGGTCCTTCGAATGTTGAAACATTGGATAAAAGTCCCAACTTGTCGTTGCTTTGACAACTTTGTTGGCGAACGTACTCCGTGTAATTGTAGCCAGTGAGAAAATTCAGCTTCATGGGAATCGAATGAACTCTTATCGTGTAAGCATCGTCTTGACCAGGATCAGGTAAAGTGCCGATCATCAGGTCAGTTTGATTGTTCTTGAACATGTTAATACAGTCTTTCACATGGGTGGGCAGCTCCAGTGAAGTTATGTTGAAATATTTACTGTAAATGTTCAAATGTTCTACCTGAGATTTGGATGAAAATTCTGAATTCGATATGAAAGAACCATCGGCAAGTTGTTTGACATCAATATTGCCACCAGGCGAACAGAGTCTTGATTCACTTTTAATGATCATGTTGATGATTATTGCTACTCGATGTATACTGTTTATCACTTGTGCAAGTTGTATTGGTAACTTGAAAGAAAACAGTCAAGTGAAAAGATTGGGCAAAATCTCAAACCTCAGTCGTTCAAGTGCTCGAGTCGACGTTGATCATTTTTTTTTATTGAAGTAAAGAAAATTGAATGGAAAATGTCAACTGTGAATCACTTGTGAAATGCAGCTGTCAATGTATTCATTTCAATTTCATGATTACTGTGTCTTCACTTTTAGGTTTCTTGTTTTTGCTAAAAGGTCATTTTGCTGCAATTGCACAACACTGTAATTGTTATTAATATTGTTGTTGTTGACATCCTCGCGGTCCATTTGGTGGCTGATAATTATCATCTCGAATGTCGGTTTTTCCCTGTTTTCATCTGGAGCTCATATTTTCCGTTCTAATGAAGAATCAATGGAAATGTTCCTATTTTGTCTTCGCTTTTATCTTCAAATCAGCGAATTGGCGTCTGACACCATCGAATTTGTCAGTCATCAGCTTGATCTTGGTCAAAAACTAAATTCGACCACAGAAAATAATCAATTATGTTGTAAATGTATTGAATCTGTACCTGAATTCATCAGATTTTAAATGCTGATCACACAATCGGTTAGGCTAATCGATCAATCCCCCTTCCAAATATTTAAATCAAAGTCTTAATCACGGAATCAATGAAGAACACAATTTATAATAAACGTAACTGTTTATTCTTTTGTCATACGTGAAAATATAATTTGACGTCAGTTTCAACTGGTTTCTACCACAGATTTTTACCGTCGAATTCTGAGAAGCTCATTTCACTCGAATTTGCGTTGGAGTTTCCATTGGTGAATCTACCGTCAGCATTGATGAGATCCATATTTTCTCCAGCAGGTCCAGGATCAGATGTACCAAAATGTTCTGAAAGATCTTTGCCTTCGATGGTTAGGTAATCGCTTCCTCTTTCAATGAGAATGGAAATTGCTTCATTGTAATATATTTTATTGAAACCAGTTGTCATCGATTCAGGAAAAGGAAAAATGTATTCTAATTTGACCTTTCCTTTACTTTCAACAACACCGCGAACGAATACAAGTGAATCTTTGACGAATTGTGAACCAGTGAAACCATTGGCAATGATAATTGCATCGTCAGGTGTTCGTAATTTGATACATCTACCACCTCTTTGGGTAGACTCGAGATTGGCCAAAAAGGAGACTGGTTTACCAACATAAGATGAAAATGAGGTACCAGTTACCCAGGTGTAAGTTTCTTGAGGATGAAGAATCTCAGTTAGTGGCATTTTGGCGAAAACTAATATCAGATGATCAACAAGATGATGTAATTGACTTGGCGTATCTTCAGCGTGATGCACAGATAGAGACGCGGGCGAGATGAAGAGAAACAGAAATGTTCTGACAGACGAGATGTCGAAAAACTCCGCGCCAGCAACAGCATCGCCATCTGTTTACCCAAAAAAATAGATCAGTTTGTATGATACCAGCTAAATTCATGGCTTTTGTTTTGATGATGACGATGGTGGTATGAAATTTGCCCCTTGCCCCTTGCATCTTCTTATGCCAAGCAGTAGTAATTACTGTTAAGGCATCAAATCATTTCAATTCTCAAGAATGCAAGTGCAGAATGAAATGCTGGATGAAAGCTTTGATCATCACAACAATCAACAGTCTCTTCCATTGGACAAATTGATTATTTCCTGGTTACCATTCAAAAAACACTTCAAAGCTTGTCATTTTTTCGTACCCTTCAAAGCTCCTCTCAAAGAACCCCTTAATTGTCTAATCGAACCAGAACAACGATTTTATGTCGACGATCTTCTTCTAGCTTTTCCGTCCATTGGACTCGTGATTGATCTGACTTCCACTGCTGATTCTGAAAGATATTATCACTCAAATGAATTCACTTCGAAAGGTATTCAACGTATCAAATTGAGAGTCTATGGATGTGGTAAAATTCCTCCACAATCACAAGTTGATCAGTTTATCCAAATCGTCAATGATTTTAATCGTCAACATCCTGACAAACTCATTGGTGTCCATTGTACTCATGGTCTCAACCGAACTGGCTTCATGATTTGTAATTACTTAATTCGTGTCCTCAAAATTAGTCCTGCAAATGCGATAGAACAATTTGAGTCAGCTCGAGGACACAAAATGATGTATAAAGTGGCAATTGATCATCTACTGTCAATCAAGTCAGATTCTACGTGAACTTCAACAAGCATCTCTTCATCATCTACTTTAATGACTAACATAAATCTCTTCGATTTATTATTTTTCAATTATTTGTGATCCTTAAAATCCAGTTCACTTAATAAAAGTGCAATCCAAAGTTATTTTATTCTTTACCATCATGAGTAAAAGTCCATAAAAATTCCTGTCCTTCACCTAAAAATCATATGAAGTTGTTGCCTTTTTTTCACCTCACGTGACAATCGATTCCTTGTGACAGTCGTTGACTTGAGGACATGTATTGGCAAATATTTTATGGGCGTACTAAGTTTAGTATTTTTCTTTTCCTTCACTAGATATGCTGTGACCATTGGATAATCAATTGTCGAATCGTTTAGCAGTCAACATTTCTACATTTCACTTGTGAAACGAGTCCAGATCACGAGAAAGTCGTTATCACCAAATTTTACATGTCAACATGTAAGGTATTTTCTATGTATTTTTACAAAATAACAACAACAGCAACGACAACCTGACTCTGATCTTACCCAAGCTCGGGAAAAAACATGTCAATTTTTTTCAACTGTGTTTTTCCGTTTATATGTTGAGTCTTTTCGAGACTTGTTCACAGTGTTCTGACTGTCTTCGAGGTGAACATCTTGTCTTTTTTTCCAAATCCTTCTAGAACAATTAACTAAGTCAACCTGCAAAACAAAACTTTGCAAACAACTATTTAGTTTGTACGTCAGTACTAATCATTCCAAAGTCCTGAACCATTTGCCCAAAGATATGTGTCAACTCGTGCATGAAAAAGTTCTTTCCTCTCTATTCGAGCGTAGAAATAACTCGACTAAAAAATAAAGAAAGTTAAATGACAACACGTGTATTTTTTTTTCTTTCCATCTTATGTTTGTAGGTTTCCACTCTAGGACATTGTACTGTTGTTCCAAGCGATATATTTTCAGTCTTTTCGAACAATACTCGACAAGACTTGAACTCGACGATCACAGTATCCATTGATCACTGAACTATTGCATTGAAAGAATAATGCATGCTATTGCAACAACTGTTGTCTTTCCTGGACTACAAATTTCTAGTGGAAAAGATCCTTTGGATGGATATGCCTCCTTTTTCTTTAATGATTACATCAGAGCTTCGAACATCAATGTTTCAATCATATCAGCCGACATGGTTGGTCATGGTTGTCGGTACATCAATTCGTCTCAAACGGTTTGTTCTGGTGTTTACGAGCAATCAATACATGTCAAGCAGATTTTTCACTCTTTCCTCTGGGTATGAATGTCTTTTGATGAACGATTGCCCTCCATACCCGTCCTTCATGGTCCACAAATAGGATACACAGGTTTATTGCTACAATCATTCAATAGATCAATGGCAATTCAATCTGTCTCAAGAATTGATTTTGCTCAAGTCGATCGATATACATTAATTTTAACAATTCTGGTAATCTTACACTTGACCGTGATTAGTAAATTTTCACAGCATTTTATTCGGTCTAGAACATTAATCGAAAAACCAACCTGGAGACCTGTGGAATCGCGCATATACAACTTTTCCAGAAGAGGAAGTTCAACATCAAGTTCTTACAGCATTAGCCAAACCAAATCTACCTGGTTGATTTTTATGATAATGTTTATGATTGGATCAACTGTACTGGTCAGTATCACCCAAACAAATAAAGTAACCGTGGTTCCACCCAAATACTTCAAATCAGTTGGAGAAGCAGTTTCCAATGATTCATTGAAAATATTGGCTCTCGTTGGTGGTGTTCCGGCAAGAGACTTGAGACTGAGCGGAGATCCGGCAATGAACAAATTGGCAGATGTACAATCAACAAAACGATTCATTTGGTTCGAGTCGTTACAGATCAACAATATTGCCCGAGAATTGATGGAAAATCCCACCAAGTACTTTCATATCGGAGCTGATTTATCAGTTTACGCGGTCAAATCATTCATTTGTGACATTTGGTTTTTCAACGAAAATGATCACGAAAAGATAAGCAAACTTACTCCTCCTTGGTATGCAAAGGAAATGGTCGTACGTGATTTACCAGCCATCGCTACTTATTCACGATGCATCAAATCGACAGTTCGCAAACGACTTGACCGAATATTTTCACGAGTAATGAGTGCTGATCTTTGGTACTACTACGGCATGGATGTTGCCTCCAAAGTTCCAGTTTCTAACGAGAACAAGAATTTACTGTGCTTGAGAGATGCTCCTCCATATCATGTAACCAGCGCATATGAAGAATTGGATACAGATGGAAGTTACTCACAGGGAACAATTTACTTGTTGTTTGGCCCATCCGTCATTGGAGTAGCTGCTGCAATAATTTCCTTAATTGCCGAATGGATTTGCAAAATGATGATCAACAGTCAACCTAAACTTGAGTACAGTCGTAAACTCAAATCAAAAATGCCGAAAAATTTCAAGGGCAATCGAGTTTGAACAATCGATCAGCCGCTTGAAACATTAACAACTGTTGAGAATCCATGGCGTTTCAGAACTCGATCAGAACTCGATTGTACCAACCGTCACTAGTAAACTCACAATAGTGCATTATTTTATTCAAATATACATGTACATGTACATACTTTTATTTCAATTTCTAATTACTCACTCAATTTTTCTCTAGAACTACTTTATTTCGACAAAGAACTTATGACATTGTCATCGTTGCAACAACATTGAGAACAATAGATAATGAACATTTCATTGTGAAATGCAACGAACTGAAATTCAATGGAGGTAAAATTATTAATAAAAATATCTTTTGTTAGGATAAAAATTTTTAAAGACCAAGTAATAGAAAAAGTTTGACAGTTGAGAACTTTTTCTCAAGGTGAGAGAAAAACATTTGAAGTTAATAACAAAGTAGTAACTTTTAATTAGTCAGTCACCTCAAAGAACCAGTTTGCTTGGTCGTCCATTTGGTACGTCAAATGGCAACTGAAATGATGACCAACACAACACGTTTGTGTTACCCAATGGGTGAAAATTTCAAATTGAGAGTGAAAAAAGATGATCCTTCGAATTCATCGGACCAATTACAACGGTACAAACAGAGTTCATTCGAATCTCTGCCCAGTTTTACAAGACTAAAAGTTTTTTTCATCGCTTCAGATGTCGAGGACTGTTTGGAAAAATTTAAATCAAATGAAAGTGATGTCTTGATTGCTGGTATATCTCCACCTTCAGGTGTAGATGAGTCGAACCTTTCATACAGTGTTCCTCGACCAGACTAACGGATTCAAGATGAAGTTCGTAACTGCCTTCAATGTCACCGACTACATGATCAAGCAAAGCAGAAGCAAGAATCGATGCTTGGATTATTGACAAATGTGACATCATACGATTTTTGGGTTTATCTCGTCATCATCATCACAATGATAATAATTTTGGCCCTCAAGTTTGCCAGAAAATCATTGATCTATCCTCGCCCTGTCAGTAAATTCACCCAACAGCAACCGATTAAGCGAAAGAAACAATTCAAATGAATCGGCGACAAATGCGTTCAATCAATCGGAACTTCAGTCAAGGCAAAGAAGAGAGCAATCAAGAAGAATGTTGATCATTCTGGTCTGTTTCTCATGAGTTTGTCGATTTTTTTGCTGTCACAACCTTTCTTTATCATGTTTAAAACCCATCAAGTGGTCGTTAACAAACCTGAAATAGTCGAGTCACTTGATCAGGCCGTCGAAGAAAACATAACAATTTACAAACTCAGCATTGGGGGCGATTACAAGAACATCAGGTTCAAGGACGGGAATGAACCATTCAATCGATTTGTCAGGCACTTCAAAAAATATGCAAAACCTTTCGTCATACCTCGAACAATAAACGAAGGACTCTGCCTTGGCAAAGACTGTCAGTGAAATCATCAATCATCAAGCAGATACTTCTGGCACCTGACACGTGGTATGTTCAATTTTTACCACTACACATTTTCAACACCTTGAAATGGAGACTGTCAAATTGCTTTCAACTGTTTTAACATTATTTATATTTTATTCATATTTTATTTTTATTAGGTATAGGAATTTTCCACCGCTCATCTGTTCCTATTTGTCCCTGGATTCAAACAAGCGTTTAATCGTCGATCCTCATCTCGATGAAGATCTCATCGGAATAGGAATCAGAAAAGGATTCCCAAGTAATCAAGTTCACAAATATGTAAGAAGGTAACATGTATTCCAGTGATCAATGTAAACATTTATTTAATTATTTTCCCTTTTTTCTCTTGAAATTACTCAGGTCCATGGAACAATACCTCAACAAAGCAATCTCCATCTACTCCAGGGAATACATTGGATTCAGATTTGGAACTGATGACAAAGAATCGAAAAGGACGACAACTGGAGATATGTCAGTCCAATGAAATTGTCCAGTATCACAAGGACCATGAAAGTCTGGAAACTTTGTCAATTAGAGAACTAGCTTCACTCCTCATCCTATTTTTCATCATTTGCACCTTTGCTGTGTTTTTCTTGATTTTTGAATGAAAAAATATTCATTTGGTCAACGTGCAAAGTAACAAAACAACTGAAAACCTTTACTTGCGTCCTTCAAATGAACTTACGAAATGACAAATTCAATTAAAAAATTCATTTTAACTAGTCAATTAGAGTATTAGGTAGAAACAACTAATGATTTAAAGATGATCATTTGTGCATCCAAATGAATGTACTGAAGGTTACCTAATTCAATAAGTTCCTATTAAAACCTTGTCTGAATAAATAATCTTTCCTGATATAAATAGTTCCGTGAATGATGTCTCTCCAACACTCAAACGTAAAATAAGAAATGAATTTACTCGCAGTTATTCTTTTAATTGCTTTTGCAATCCACGTAAACTGTGAACATCAGTTATGCAAGTCAACCAAGGAAGAAATGGGTTTAACGATTGAATGTTTGGGAGATTCGGCTAAAAAATTGTTTGAAGATTGTCTCAAGTCCATGGATTACGAGCAAATTAAGAAAACAATGTGCGATAGAAAACCTCCTGATGCTCTTGCTCCTCATCTGCAAGACAAAGGATGGGCCTGCATGACCGAAAAACCCCAAATTCCAGAACTTGCGCCCCAAAAAGTTCAAGAAGACATGTGAAAAGCCAAAATGGCCAAAGGGAAAAACAAGACTGGTTGAAAATGTGGATTTGAGCAAAATCAGTCAATAGACTGAATCAATGTCAACTGGAGAATTTGATTCCTGGTGTCCTTTTTGTGTTACAATTTGTTTATTTTTCAATTTAAACCATTGCAATGCCTTTTCTTTTGTCTGTTTTGTTGAATAAAAATTCGTCAAATTATCCACTATGGAATAGCAGAATCATATGGAGGTCAGTGTCAACCTTCAATCATGATTCTGTTCATTCGTCAACTCACTCACACAAATGCAAATGGTAAAGAGGATTGACAAGTACCATAGTTTAATTTCGACAAGTGCAGTCTCTCACAAGGTCGACAGTGTAAACAGACAAACACTTACTTCAATCGGATTTACAATTGAAAAGGTTACTCTTGTGTGATTAAAGCCATAGGCAAAGTGACAGAATGAGTCCAAGAGTGACCTAAATGTGTGACGAAGAAAACAGATAAAAAGAGCGACAGAAGGAACAAGATTGTTCGATCAAGTTGCACTTTGATCGATGATGATCGATCTTCGACCAAGGAGGTTATTCTTTTTTTGATCTATCGACTGTCAATGTAATAAATTAGTAAACTAGGGAAGTAGTCTTTTGTTGATTACAAGTAAACCAGTCGACCAGGCCTGACAAAGCAAACACAAGTGAGCCAACAGCAAAATAGTCAATGGCGAACGGGACTTGAAATCGTCATCAGCTGTTTGCACACGACCTGTTGCATGAGGCCTCTTGAGTTGTTTTACCATTGATCGAGAATGTTGATAGTGGCCTTAGATAACATGTAGTGTTGCGAAAATTGAAACATTCAATCATCAATAACCATGGACGGTGGACGCAAAATGGATTCGCGAAGTTCCTGAAGAAAGATGTCCTGCATTTAAAGATTGTGGTTACTTTCCTGTCTGTAAAGCTCGTGAATTAGATTTCTTTTTTGATTGCGTTGCCTACAAAGCACAAGATGACGATTTGTTTGTCACAACTTATCCTAAAAATGGTACAAACATGGACTCAACAAATTGTTTACTTAATTCAACATGACGGCAATTCACCAAATGGACGTGAGGAATTCTTTGGCAATTCAGTCTTCCTGAAATGATGGGCAGATCAAAGGCTGAAGCCATTGTTAAACCTGGTTCAGTGAAGACTCATCTGCCACAATATTTGATTCCATGGAACGATTTAGCCAAGTACATTGTTGTTATACGTAATCCCAAGGATGTCGTTGTCAGCTATTATTATCATACAAAGGGTAAAAGTTTCTTTGAATTTGCCGATGGACAGTTCGATGATTTTTTGACCTTTTCATTGCTGGCAAAGTAGAATTTGGTGGATTGGTTTGACTGGGGTCAAACACTGGTTGAATAAAGATTTGCCCAACTCAATGATCATAACTTACGAATCCATGAAGGCTGACATCAAACAAGCTGTTACTAAAAATAGCAAATTTCATGGGTGAAGAATACGGTGAGAGAATTAAAAAACGATCCTGAGTATTTGGATAGAATAATTAAACATTCAACATTTGACTTCATGAAAGACAAGTACAACAAACAATTTGCCGTGAGGTCAACTGGTGATTTCAACTTTTTCAGAAAAGGAATTGGTCAATGACTGGCGATCAGCGTTGAGTGAAGAACAGAACAAACGACTGACCGATAGATTCATGGAGGAAGCTGACAAAATTCCCAAATTGTTGACACTTTGGGATGATTATTCGTGGCTTAAGTAACCACTTACAACAACAACATAATGGTTACCAGTATTTTAGCCTCTCTTTATTATGCAATAATTTTATTTGTAACCTTTCACACCCTAACCACTGAATATCATGTTGTGCTAACATGCAAGTGAATAAACATGTGATTGACTGCTGTCCGTTAACGGATCAATCCAGGTTCGATGAATCAGTTAGATTTCTTTGTTAGAGTCAAAGTTCTCAGGGTGGATTCAGATGAGCCACTGTTCACGCACCCACATTGTTCTTGACGTGTTGTCCCAATCATCTCAACACTTCAACTACTCAATCGGACAACAGACAATGTCCTTGACGATTTTAAACTTCCACATTACACAAAGATATGTATCCAAATGCGTCACACATGTGTCACCATGTGCAAACAATTCTCCCAGAATTTATTCTACTTTGTACATCTTGAATACTTGTTACTTCACACATTCGCGTCAACGGCCAAATCAACAGTCAGTTAATGATGAAGATCAAGTTGTTTGGGTCACTCGAGTCCTTGTCAAGTGTGAACCAAATCGATTCACGTTAAAAGAAAAGTTAAAATTAACGGATCTTTCACCCGATCACCAGGTGTTCAATGGACTGGTCCTGTCATTCAAAAAGATTCAATGGACATTTGGAAAATTGGTTATGACTGGCAAAATCCTTCAGTCGTGTTAATCATGTTGATGCAAAGAGGAAATGGTTCATCCAGAAAAGTCAAGAGTAACATTCACATATCACCCAAATGTTTGGTCAACGACACTGTTACTACTCGGACAGAATTGATACTAAAATAAAACCTGGAAAAGAATCTGCTTGTTCGATAAATCCACCAAATTCTAAAGCCAATTTAATGTTAATTTCTGTCACTGTTACTTATGTTGAATCACTTCATACAAGTTCAGATGCTATTTTAGACGTGACAAAAGTAAAAAAATGATCCAATTGATTTTGTAGTCAAGTCAATAAAAAAAAGTCATTTATATCATTATTATTCACTTATCATTTTTGCTGTTACATTTTAGACTTTGTCTGATGATGTCTGTGAGGTGGTCAGAGGTTGAGCGCATCATTTCAACATCATTCAATTAACTCTATTCAATTGACTTGTTGCAATTTCCATAGATAATTGTTAATTAAATGAGCTGAAAATGAGTGATCAATCTAGATCAGACTTCAATCTCAGCTTACAATGGCTTGCGTGATACATCCCATGACTTGATGGTTTAAGTATTTATAATTGGCAAAAAAAAGTCAAAGTGACAGTGATACATTATTCTTCTTGCTGACCTGAAGCATTATGATTAAGTCAATAACTTTCGCTTATTTGTTATCTTTCCTTTTAGGTGAGTTTCATTTAAATTAATTTCATTTATATTAATTAATCATACTAATTGAACAACTTGACTTTTAGGTTCTGTTCTATCACTCGAATCACTTCGAGTTGATCTGCATCAAAGTGAAAATGCTTTGATACACAAAACTAACTTATACGAATCACATACACATGATTTGTTCCTTCGACGAGGTTTCAAGTTTAATGTAACTTTCACCTTTGACCATGAACCGCCTCAAGAACAATTGGAGTTACAATTGAGAACCATATCAGAACGTCATGATGATTCTCACACTTTTGAAATCAATCCACAAACAAATCATTTAACTGATGATTGGGCTCGACAATCTTGTTGAAGCAAATGATGAAGGCAAGAAATTGACTTTTAGAATTTCTATCCCATGAAAGCATATTTTGGATCTTACAGTTTAATCGTCAAGCAAAATGGTTCTGTCATTTATGACAGTAAAAAGAATGATAACGTGACTTTGTACATTCTGTTCAATCCGTATCATCGCTTGAACCAGTTTACATGAACAGCCAAAGCAATCGAGCAGAATATGTAGAAATCAGATGTAGGAGCAGTTTATACTAATCGTTATGGTGACCGAGGATATTCGGACAATTCTCACCTTTGGTCATCAAGGCAATAATGAATTTACTGGATAATCATTACGACAGATCTTACCTTCAACTACACAATCAGAAATGATCCAATTCAGTTGTCAAGAAAACTGGCTGATCTGACTCATAATGTCGATTCTGACTATGGTCTGATGCAAGGAAATTGGGGGGTCAAGTTTTTATGGTGGAACACCTCCAACTGCATGGACATCTTCAGTTCCAATATTTGAAGAATACTACAAGACAAGTGAAACAGTCAAGTTTGCTCAATGTTGGGTATTCGGGGGGCAGTTCTAACAACCATGTACAGAGCCATTGGAATTCCTGCTCGACCAATAACAACTTTTGATGCAGCTCACAATACAAATGATGACTTGTGTGTCAACAGATGCAACACTTCTTACACTTCAAATTACACTCTCAATTCATTTTGCAGAGATGATTCAGTGTGGAACTTCCATTCTTGGACTGAAGCCTGGATGACTCGACCTGATCTTTGTCCCGAAGGATCAGTTTGTCCTGACTTTGCAGGTTGGGCAAGTGTTGGATGGAACACCTCAAGAACGATCAATTCATGATAGAAAGTATCTGGTTGGTCCTACTCCTAAATTAGCCTTATTTCATGGTCGAGTTGACATTCCCTTCGATGCTAGTTTTGTATTCGCTGAAGTAGGTGCACCTACAGTTTATTGGGGTGTATACAACAATTCATTAGCCAAGCCCATCGAAGTTGATTACGATTCAGGTCGGTAGTTTGATTATCACTAAAAAAGCTCACTCTGACGAACCTGAAGACATCACACACACATACAAAAACCCTGATCCTGACTGGCAAAGAGTAGCATTGGTCAATGCTTTCCTCAGCAGAGGAATCGACACCGAAATTGTTGGTCATCGACACTACAGCGAAAAGATCATCGAAGTCACCATCAACAGGGAAAATCGCACATTTTATTGGCCAAGACATAGTTCTTAATGTTGCAGTGAAAAATAATCATCCAACCGATAATCAAACGGTCAAATGTTCCTTTGTCCTTGATTCAGTATTTTACAATGGACTGACACATCTTCAAGTGACAGAAAAGAATTTAAGTCTCACCCTCATGCCAAATGAAACGGCAACAACAGAGATGAGAGTTCCTTTCAACGATTATTACTACAAACTAGTCGATATGTTGCACTTTAATTTAGTTACAAGAGTTCATGCCGTTGAAAGTGACTACATAACTTTCAAAGAAGACGACTTTGCCCTGTCAACACCTCAAATACAAATGCACAACGAAAATGATTACAAAGTAAATGAACCACTGTACCTTAATATTCAAATGAAAAATTCAATTGCCCATGCAGGTTGACAAAGTGTTCGTTGAAGATCAGCGGAATCAGAGATATCGCGGTCATTCGAATACCTGACATCGATCGTCATGATTCGATGATGCAAAAAGTTAAAATTCAAACCCAAGAAGCTCATCCAGTCATCTTCGCCTCCATTGACTGTCTTCAATTGACAGGAATAAAAGAATCCATTCGATTTTAAACTCACCAACTGACAAATGATTTTACAATCAATAAAACTCAATAAATTATCGACTATAAATGTGATTTATTTAATTTCCAGGCAGACAACTTAGCTCTGTTGTACAAGCATACCACAGTAGTTGGAAGTGTAAGGTCCACTTCCACATTTGTAGATTTTCCACATCATCGGCGAGTACATGTTAGCCAAGGTATTCATACGGTATTCTTGGTACATCATAAAACTGTAAGGTGTACTACCTGACCGTTTCATATAATAATCTTTCCTGTTGTTTATAATTGACTTTGATGTAGTTGGCATAGTTAATCGCTCTTTGACGAGCAGACTCAGCTCGTGAACTTAAGACTACATCTTTGGGAATTTTGTTGACCAGTTCATCGAATCGCTTCTTCCAGTCATTCCACCATCATCGAGTTTTTCGTGTCTGTATGAATCTGTTTGAAAGTCATATGTACCAGTTGGTTTGTTTTTATCATCATCCTGACCATACACATGGTCAATTGAAAATACTAAAAAAAATACTATCGATAAATTATCAAATGTACACTTTTTATCATTTATTACTCACGAAACAAAGAATAAAACCAAGTAGTATTTGTCGATTCATTTTACTTGTGAAAAAATAAATGCAATGAATATGCAAGTGTTTTTATAATTTTATCAATCATCTTTTTCCAACAGATGTTTCACTTGAGAACCCGAAAGACATGAAATCGTTGCAAGTTCACGATTGACGCAAAATCATCAGATGATGAAATTTGATTGAAGTGAGAGACAATGAATGTTATTTGTTTGTCATGTTGAGTGACATGAATCACAATGGCTGGTACGGAAATGTCGATTCATCCAATAATTTGAGTTAATCATAAATCAGTAAGCCATCATATATGATGATCTGCAATATCTACAGCTGATCCTGTCAGTATTAGAATAAACAGGTCGTAAGTGTCTTCGTTTTTCTTGCTTTTTATTTCTTGCTTGAGAACGAATCGAGTGAAAATTCATTCTTTCAGCCCCTAAAATACACAAAGCAAGACAAATTTGTGCTCGCACAATAGAGAAAAAGTAACTGTAAAAAAGACAATGTGCTAGAACCTAATGAAATTTCTCTCAAAGGAATAGCTTGTTGTTCACAAACTTTTCTTTGACGGTCTGAGTGTTCTTGTGCTGACGGGCAACAATTTAAATCCAATATAATTGCCAAAACTTTGTCTCAAATGATTGATGTAACTCATTTCAAATAAACTTCTTAATCGACGAGTCAATCGTGGATCGTGGTAACCTTTTCTTACAGCGAATCCACTGAGTTCTTCTCTTTGACTTTCATCATGGTACATCATTAAATTGAACAATTCATGTTCCATGGAAAATGAACTCATGACTTGACGCATTCTCGTGGCTAAATATTTAGTTGACATAAATACTCCACGTGACTTGATTATCTTACCGATCATCTCTCTGAAAATTATCAGGAGTGAATTTTCTATCCCTCAAATTGTAGTAATGATTGTGATCATCAAAATGATTCCAAATCTTGGAATTGATGTTTTTCATATCAAATATCCCATTTGATTAGGTTTGAGAAGTTCTTTTTCATCAGACAACATAGCTGAATGAAAAATTTGAGCCTTTGCAGCAATCAATTCTTTGTAAGAGGTGATGAGTGAAGGTTTTTTGGGGTACAACTTGAGAAGTATTGAAACTCAGCATGAAGGGTAAAGTAGACAAGAATGAACTGACACTTACAACAAATGAAAAAAATTTCATGTGATTAACAGCAGATGAAGATGATTGTAGTAATAATTTCCTCAAAATATTGCAAAATGAAGATTTAGAAGATTTGGATGAGAATTTGTTGAGAATGTAAGCTTTGACACAAGTTAAAATGATGAATAAAATAAACAAAGTTGCAAATAGAGTATAAGTCCAGTGATCATAAACACTCAAATTGCCATGAAGATAACGTTCTGTTGATGAAGATTTGTCGAAGGATTCAATGTCGTAGCCAGTGATGAAGTACAGAGTTTCAGGATTCGATGGAACAGGAACTGAGTAAATTTCCTTTTCTGGGTAAAAGAAAAACTCACCCAAAGAAAAGTCGCTCGAATTTTCCTTCATGGATTGTATACAGTCCGATTGTATAAGGTAAACAAGATACTTGAGTCATATTGCAAGTTGAGAATGAAGATTTAACTCAGCATAATGAAGTTCATTGGCAAAAGAATCGATAACCAATTTACCATTATTGATTCGACAGTCGATCTGTGGTCCACCAGGATAGCAAATTCGAGCCATTGTTTGACACACCTGCCTTTCAAGTGATGATTTCCATGTGATTTTTTTACTCATATCAACATTCAAGCAATGTCGACACAAATAATGGTGCAAGTCCATTAGTGATCATTTAATAAACGATGTTTGTTACCAAATTTTCCCCTCTCCTGTTGTGAAATCAATTCAATTTGCCATGAGAGTGTTTTTTCACAAGACAAGTATATTCATCTCACTTTCCTTACTCTTAATGTATTTTTTCACTCAAAAGTTATTAAAAACAGTCAGAGACATTGTTGAATTGATTTCATTCACCTGAACGTTTCAAAATTTAGGTCATGGAGTGACTGAGTTAATTAGATGAATTTTTAAAAAACATCTTTTACATATGCTTTGAATTTTCAATTATTTTCAAGACACCTTATTAAGCTAATTCACAATTGTGATTGCAATTTGACTTGATGAAAGAATTTTCGAATGACCAAAAACTATAAATTGATTGAGTGGATGAAATTTTGCAAATTTTAACTCAAATCATTTTCAAAAGATGTTAAAGTCAAAGTTAAGTGCAAAGTTCCATAGCATTGCTACTCAAAAACACTCAAGACACATGTTTTGTAATCCTATAATTACAATATCTTTATAATCTTAAGAAAAGACGAGAGCAAACATTCGATCAGTCATTGAACTTAACATTGGTATCATCGTATCAGGAGTTCAGTGATGAAATGGACTAACAAAGATGATCGTTTCGTCTATGCATGTTACAAGAATAAACAGAATAATCTGTTTGAAGGGGTCTCATGGATAACGGTATAAATTGAGCTAATTGGTCAAATTTTCTTTATTGAGTTGACTTGCATCCATTAGCATCATCATCAAGTGAAAAGCATCAAAAAATGAATGCCATCAAGTACTTTCTGATGCCAATTGCCTTAACTATTTTACTCGCAAGTGCAATCATTTGCCAATCCCAAGACGACTTTGAAGGATACCAAGCTGATGGATTTGGTGGATTTGGTGGATTAGGTCGTAGAGGTGGAGGTGGTTTCTTTGGTGGTGGACATCGTGGAGGTGGAGGTGGTTATGGTCATGGAGGTGGTCATCATGGTGGTGGACACGGTTGGGGTCATGGTGGACATGGAGGTGGTCATCGTCAACATTGGGGTTGAGGATAATTGTCAACTGTTATTCATGTTTTGAAACAAGAATAAAATTTACCTGAAGATCAGCGTCATCAAATGCTGCTTGAGTATCAATTATCAATCGGTCAATTGACTGACTTGACCAGTCTTAAATGCATTTGCGTTCGTTTCTAGTTCTAGAAGAAAAAGTGACCTCATGATATCACCGACAAGGATAAAGTCGTTGTATCTTTTCAGATGAAAAGCAACAACTGTATTAATATTTCAACACTCATTGTGTACTTACAATAGGTAAAATCAAACAGTCAAGTAATTTTTCTATTTATTGTAACCAGTATTAATATATTGTGATGTGAATTCACACAAATTGTGAGAGTCTGCCTGAATTAACTAATTCCAGCCTGTTATTTGCTCTTGAGAAAACGGAAGACATTTGAATCGATAATTTTAGGAGAAAATTGTCTATACAAATATAAAACAAAAGAACTCATAATTTATTTCATGCGTCGAAGTCTCCTTCAATCTCGTTAAATCAAAGAAGGATAAATAAACAGCTTGATGATTGTACTTTGAGGAATATTATACACCAATAATAGTGTCATCGTAAGTATATTGAACCTTCAAAAATGTTATGCGTCGATTGAAAATTAGGAGTTTTTGAAAACATCGCGAGTTTTCACAAGTTTTTTAAAATGCGCCATCAAACAAATTCGATCATTCAAAAGCTTTCTTATTCAAAAGCTTTCTTCAGTCATACTATCGAGTTGAGGTTCTAGCCAGCAGCAACTTCATGATTATTACCACCACTTTGAACATGACTACCATTCATCCTGCCTTTACTACCCATTGATTCACCATTCATTCGACCATTCATTTGACGATCCATTTGACCACCACCTCCTATGTTAGATCCACCACCAGACATACCAGAACCCATTTGCCCTTGACTTTGCATTCTAGAACCACCAGAACTACCAGCACCCATTGATCCACCAGAACTCATTGATTCGCCAGGACCACCATGACCACCATGTTCACGATGACCACCTCCATGTCGTCCACCAGACATACCAGAACTGCTCATTCCACCCATTTGGCCTTGACTTTGCATTCCAGAACCACCAGAACTAGCAGCACCCATTGATCCACCAGAACTCATTGATCCACCGGAACTCATTGATTCGCCAGGACCACCAGGACCACCAGGACCACCAGGACCACCAGGACCCATTGGGCCACCATGACCACCATGTCCACGATGACCACCTCCATGTCCGCCATGTCTTCCACCAGATATTCCTTCTCCTCCACCAGACATACCAGAACGCTCATTCCACCCATTTGTCCTTGACTTTGCATTCCAGAACCACCAGAACTAGCAGCACCCATTGATCCACCAGAACTCATTGATTCGCCAGGACCACCATGACCCATTGGTCCTCCAGGTCCATGACGACCACCTCCATGTCCACCATGTCTTCCACCAGACATTCCTGGACCCATTTGACCACCACCACCAGACATACCGGAACCCATTTGCCCTTGACTTTGCATTCCAGAACCACCAGAACTACCAGCACCCATTGATCCACCAGAACTCATTGATTCGTCAGGACCCCCATGACCACCATGTTCACGATGACCACCTCCATATCGTCCAACAGACATTCCTCCTCCTCCACCAACATACCAGAACTGCTCATTCCACCCATTTGTCCTTGACTTTGCACTCCAGAACTACCAGAACCCATTGCTCCTCCATGTCCATGATGACCACCTCCATGTCCACCATGTCTTCCACCGGACATTCCTGGACCCATTTGACCACCACCACTCATTCCCCCTCCACCATTCATTGATCCTTGCATTTGAGATTCACTGTTCATCCCTCCTTGCATATCCATTTCGGATCGACCTTGACCACCTTGACCACCTTGACCACCTCGTCGTCCCATGCCGTTATTACGCATTCCACCACCCATATTAGATCCACTATTCATTCCTCCTCTTCCACTTTCGATTTGACTGGACATTCCTCTTGAACCATGATTTTGATGACGACCTTCTTCCATTTCTCTGTTACAGTTTGTTACAACAATCACCAAAAACATACAAGTTATTTGAAGAATCTTCATTGTATTCACTATTCCTGACGATACTTGTTGCACTATTGAAACTTTTAAAAATAAACTCTTTGCACCAACAGTGCAAAGCTCCTACTGATTGACTTGTACTTAAAAAATCTAATTTATATGTTTCTATTGTCTATTGTCTTGTTTTTTTAATGATAATGAAGGTAATGACATTGAGAAAGAATTTGACGTTTTTCTTTCAATTGTCGTTATTTTTTGTTTACCTTTTTTTCAATAAACGTTGCTTGCTCAAATGTCGTTCAATACTATGACACTATCGATAAATTAGCCATCATCAAGTATTGTCGATTCAGGTATATTTGAAACTTCTTGAACATTGTCACCATTTTACATTTTACATTAAATTTTAGCAAATACAGTAAGAAGAAAAATATCAATAATTAACTGAAGAGTTCATTATTTAATTTTCGGATACAAACTTTAACATCTGTTGGAAATTGGTGAGATGAAGAGACAAAAACAAACAAAAAATTGGTGTAAATGTTGATCGAACTTGCATTTGGTCAGTCGAGATGGTTCAGCCGTAGTAGCCGTAATTGTTGTAACCACGGTATGAATAAGGATAGTAATAATAATAGGGTTGATAATAAGGTTGATAATAAGGTTGACTTTGACGATAAATGTCGTAATATCCACCATATCCACCGTAGCCGTAATTCCTGTAATTTCCGTACATTGGATATCTACCATAAGAAGAAGCATAATTTCTTTTGTGAAAAGTGCCAACTGACGGAACAATCAAGTTTGGAATCAACAACATAATCATGGCCAGTGCAGTGAACATCATACTGACTAATTTAAAAAGTACCTTGAGTACAACGAAAGTAAAGTTTAACTGAAGTACAGGTACATTTTTTGGTCCATTTTATAAATTATCTGAACTCTTTGTACAAAATTTTGGACAAAAGACTTGAACTGTCCTTGAATATTGTCGAAGGAGTTTGTTTGATCATGTGTATATTCATCATCACGATGGATTCTCATACGTCTTTGTAGCTTCAAATGGCGATAACGACTATTTATTATTGCAGGTTGATGCACCTGTTGCCAATCTATTTGTTTGACAAGAAGATTTATTGTCGTCCCATAAATCATTGTCAAGAGCAACATGATTGCCCAACACATCAATCAATCTATCTATTAAAGTACTATGCGTCTCAAGTATATTTTCAATAATTAAATAACCAGGTACATTATATTGCGCAAGTTATTGGAAAACATTCAAATTTTGCAATGATATTATGTCAGAAGCAATGATGTCGAATGGGAAATTCTTAATGAGTCTGAGTGAAAAACATAAAATTGGGTTTTATCATATGCTGAAAGTTAGCTGACCAAGTGAAGATCGATAGAATTAACCTTCACCGAGACAATCCATCCTTGTCTACTTGCTACCTTGAATTTTGTAATGGACTCAACTTTGATACTTATTGTTTATTCAGCAAAGACACTATCGCCAGAGAAAAGTGAACTGATGAATCAGATTTTTCCGAATCACCAGTAATTGACGATAACTCCCTCGCTGTCTAACCAACCTAGTCATCATTCTACAAATTCATTTATTTCTTAAGGTCTTTTTTCTACTTAGTTAAATCTGCCACTAAATATGATTATGAATTGTGTTGTTTATCTTGTTCTACTGTGTACCATCAATGTCAAAGCCGAGAATGAATTGAGCCGTCAAGTTTTCAATTATTTGGTAGCCCATTCAGGCAATTTGACCAGCCATTCTTTCAATATTTCCAAAGCACAAGGTTCAGTTGGTGTTGTCCACATCGTTTTTGACCATTTAGAGTTAAAGTTGCATTCTCATGATGAAGAGTCAACAAATGAAGGATCTACCAAAGACGTGGTCAAATCGAAATTTTCAATCAAAATCGCTGGCCTTAACGGTGATGGTCACATCCATGGGACTCAAATTAACAAAACATATTCTGCTGCCTTACAACTACTTGCTCTAGATGAAATGACGGTCAACTTTGAAGTTTATCAGCACAAAAAGATTGGTTCTATGTGTTCACCCTTCAAATTCAACCAGCAGACAATTGGATAGAACAAGTTGTTTGGATAAATTGCCCCTGTGACCAAATTTTGATTGATTGCTCTTCTTTAAAGTACGAAGGTACAAGAACAGTTTACACTCTGTTGCCGGAATCATTAAAAAATTCAATCAACAAAATGTTCTTCAAATGGATACCAGAACAAATAGCTCCGAGTACTTTTCCACCTTCAACAACAACAACAACAGCAACAACAACAACAGCCTCATAAATATTTAGCTTTGAAAAGGAACAAACAATTTTGTCAATTGATAATGTAAATGACCAAAAAATAGTTGCAAACAACAATTTTTTTTTATTCATTACTTGATTGACTGTTACGACACATAAATTGAAAACAAGAACTCGTCGAAAATTTCCTTTTTCAAAATAAAATTAATTTGCAAATTGATGTTTCCACACTTTAGTTGAATAGTTTTTCATCACAAAGGAAAAAAGAATCTCTCTTCAGATCGCTCAGCTTCTTCGTACAAGATGGCCAGGTGTTGTTATCCTGGTGGACCTCATGTCGATTGTACCATAAAAAATGAGTAATTGAAGCTCAGTCAGCAACAGCAAGTGAATATCACAATACTGAAATTCAACTTCATTCACAAATGACCAATTCAAGTAACTTCGTCTGTGTATCATATGCAGTTCAATGTGTTGAGTTGATGATGAAAAATGAAACTGACTTTTCAATTGGTGAATTTTTCTACTATCCTGAAAACGAGCACTACACTGTTCCTTTACCTTGGGATCCAGCAACTATCCACATGATTAGTGGATATGAACTGAACAAATTCAACCAGGACAATTCAGAAAAATCATCCAATGTACTTAACAATATATTCGTATTTGACATTCACATCTATCTGCTGCTGTTATCTTTGTCATGTCTTTTCACCTTGTTTGTTTTTTTGAAAGCATCAATTTTGTTTGAGGTAAATATCGTCCTAAAGAAAAGACATGCAAAGAAGAAATTCTACCGAAGGATCGTTCGTAAGTTGTTCATCGAGTCATTCAAGTCATCATCTAAACACATGAAAATTTGTGCAGCAGTTATATCGACAAGTTTATTCTTGATATTTACTCCTTTTCTCCTAATGTTCAAGACATCTCAAGTGGTCACTTCTCAACCACCGATCATCACAAACTATGAAAAGCTGATTAATTCAAATGCCAGTGTCTACTATGCGAGTATGATGTCTAATGAAAGTTTCTTCATTCAACCAAGTCAAATGAGCATGAAGAAAAAAGACATGACCTATCGATTGTGGAATTACTTTGAAAGGAAAAAGAAATACTATGACTTGAAAAGTAGAGGACAAAGTGCTACACGTTTTCAAAAACTGGTAAAAGACATAATATCAAATGAAGGAGTTTTCTTTTCATCATATTACGTTGGAGCAAGATTGAGAGAAGTTTTTTGTTCATTTTCTCAAGAAGATGAACTTTTCAACGTACTCATGTACCATGACCCAAGTCAAAGAGAAGAATTGACTGGTTTTGCATTTCGATCTGGCTACTACGATGCCAAACTCGTTCGCAAACAAAGAAGAGTTTTTGAAGCAGCTTTTGTCAAGCACATGAGAAGAAGTTTCTCAGGTTACGTTGGATTACAATTTTTCGGTACATCAGATGAACACATAAAAAATCAACTGCAAATTTGCATGGATCAACAAATTCCTCAAAAAGACAATCTTTTCACTCCCAGTCCTATTGGTTTCTTTAAATATTACTTTATTTTACTTGCTGGAATTTTAGCAAATGCACATTTCGCCCTGCTTCTTGAACATTATTTCCATCATTAATATGTTCTAACACCAAGACGAGCTTTAATAAAAAATTTTCATTCTCGAGTTCTATCTCGCATGTAAGAACAGTTTGTTTATCTTAAATTTTCTCTGCTACAGCTTACACATCGATGTCATCTGCTCTGAGGACACTTTTTCATGAGTTTATTTTTTTCATCTTTGTAATTTCTTTCGAACATTGCGATCAATAAATAATTTTGTTTTAGAAAAAAGTACCAATTTGATTTTAAAAAAATTAACAAATGAACAATGAAAAAGAGTTGAACTTGTGTCATTTGAGGTGAAGCGATGTGTAAGACTGTCGAATTGATTCACCAACAATGATCTGTAGTTGAAAGAAAATCAATAAATCCTCGAGTTACTGGTTACTGATGAAACTCGATTTCTCGGTCAACCAGGTGACAGCATTCACAGCAAAAAGTCACCTAGCGGAAGCTGATATTGATATTTCTTGTTCTTGACGAAAATGTGAAATAATACACCGACGAATTTGCTTCTTGTCGTTTGAACTGATGTTTGACCGCTTCATAAATTAAATGTCACATCTTGTGACATCATCAGCAGCAGAGACATTTATATTGTGGCAAGAATTAATATTTCAGTTTACCATGAATTTGATCATCATGGTATCATTTGTTTTTTCTTCAAATTCACACAGAGCGAACGAGAATTTAAAGAAGTATACAAGGAAGAATGTTGTCACAATTTCACAAGTTCATTTAAACCTTGGGGATTAATTGAGTTACGAAATGAAACACAAGAACTTATGTTGGTTGATGCTGAAGGTCTTGTTTGGGCGATTGATTTTGATGGCAAAGATCTTACAGTGGAAGGACCACAATACGATATAAGAGATTATGATGTTTGGTATCGTCTTAAACTTTTTGAAAACGATGTAGTATTCTTTAGAATTGTATCAACTGATATTATGAAATTGTATCTATTGTGGAGAAGAGCAGATACCAAAAACCAAGAACTAGAGTTTGTTGAATTCAAGAGTAGAAGTCAAAAACCAATGCAATTTATTATGTCAGACTTGGAACAGGATTGGGATAATTGGGACAAAGGTTTTATTCCATATGGTTATGATGATCTAGTTCACGCGACTTATTATTATAATGTTGACCGTAAATATGAAACTAGATACCTTTATTATCATTACAATCCTGCAATTGGATATAGAAAAATTTGGGTTCACACAGACCATGTTTTAAAAGATGATGAACTTGTTTGTTATTACAGTGATTACATCCGTGGTAAAGGTCTAAGACACTATTTTGCAAGTTTCATCTTGGATTTAGGAAAAGACGAATTGGCTCAAGATAGGTATCTGAAATTTTATCGATTCGACCATAATTATTCCATCACATCTAACTTGGACAGTGCAAAGTTTCTTCAAGGAAGAGAAGAAAGAAAACCAGTAAAACGAAAATGTTTTTGTTCCTGGTAAACTCATGAAACTTTATATTGATAACATATATATAAATATTGACATTTTTTCATCTTCATCCGACACACTGATGCAAATAAATTCTTTTGTAAAATTTTAATTTTTATTGGTAAAAAACTGAGTAAATTGATGTATTTCAATTTAATGCAATTGTTGAACTTATGAAACTTTACATTTCTTCAGAGTAGAAGAGTTTCACAGTTGATGCAGGTTGACGCAGAATTACTCATCCATGTGTTAACCTTAACATTCATTGGTGAAATGTAATGAGTATGAGATTACCAATCTCATTTGAATTGATAAAACGAGTGAAAGAGTAAAAAAAGTCGCTCATGTAAACTATGAGTCTATATGATTTAATGTTGATGAATCATTTTTTATGTTTTTATCTTTCATCCGATACAATCAATTAACTTGAGTGTAAATTATGATTAATTGGTGCTCAGTGTTGACAACTATGATTTTATCAGTCCATTTGACTTTGTCCACTGACAATTACCGTCCAGATTGTTGTTTACCTAAAAGTGAAAGGAACGAGTCTAAAAATTTTTTTGAAATAAATCAAATCATCGGAGTAATTGATCGAAATGATGATATGTCTGACAATCAAATGTATTTTATAGTTGATAATTTATGGAAAGAATATCAATTAATATTTGGCAAGGATGATGTAAATAGTAGTGAATGGTCACTATGGGCAGTACCTGTTGGTATGAAGTACAAAAAAATTTGGTCATCAATTGAAAAATCACATGAACACAATTGGGTTTACTCATTTGCCTTGCTTAACGAAAGTAATGATAAACCTGGTTCTGGTTGGATTTTCATCGGTGACGATCCACCATATTTGAAACAGCATCAACCTGGATCTTTCTCTCAAAATATCTATGATCGAAAATTTCAATGCAAACAGCTTGATATTTCTGTTGAAGATAGATTCGACTGTGCATACTTCCATGCAATTTACGAATTTGAAAATCCTCAGGAATTCAAAGTTGTTAAGATTGAACCTCAAATTACTAATGCAACCATTGTACAGGCAGTTATTGATACTGGAATGGAAAAAATTGGTCTTGGTAATTGGATGTTCTTTAAATCTGAAATGTGGGATTACGCACCTAATTGGATATTATTGTGTCCAGGAAAAGTCCTGAATCGAAGTCAATTTCACAGTTTCAAATTAGCAATTGAAAAAGATGCTTCATACTTTTTACAAGACATCAATCGTATTCATCGATTTGAGTATGCCAGGAAGGAAAGAAACAAAAAAATTCTCAAAGCATGTAATTGTGATCCCAAAGTTATTTCATAATCTGTCATCAGTTTGTCAAATTGTAAAGAGATGAAGATAAAAGACACAACATGATAAATTTCAATTGAAAGGGAAAAAAATCACCAATAAATTATCATTCAAATAATCAGTTGTGTTTTTACTAAAATTGTAACAAGTGAATCTTTAATTTTTTGTACTTGTCAATAATTGTTTAGCCGATGAGATTGTTTCGTTTTGTTATTACAATTCCATCGGCTTGTACATCATGAAAAATATGAAGAGATTATCAGTACTAAAGTTTCATAGTTACTACGATATAAATGTCATCCCAAATAAGCAATTTCCCATACTAGGATAATCGTTCTTTAATAATTGCAATTACATTGAAATGTTGTCACTGATTGAGCTAAGATAATCACCAACCAATAAACAACTTTTTGAATGAAAGTATAATTCTTTGCATATAAACGCAATGAATTGTGCAAGCACTTCATTGTCACTGATTTGCGTGATGTTGATGATGTCATCTGTGCATCTTGATGACTTTATCGCCTCCTTTCAACCTAAATGCTGTTATCCTAATGACCAAGGTGTACTTGATAAAATTATCGGAGCCACAGTATCTTGGTTCAGACTTTTAAAGGAAGACAAAATGGCCGTAAGCAAAGTTTATACCGAACGATTGGAGGAATATATTGCTGACTGGAGTAATGCAAGTGCAGACCGCCAAGAATTATATCCGGATTTGTACGTTCAATATTTAGAAGAGAATATGATATGATTCCACCAATTTTGATGGCCCTAATAAAGAAAAAACAAGGTAATATACACTTTTTCACCCATGTAATATACGATGAATATCAACACCGAAAGCATCATTTGACTATCATCAGTCATACAGTGCCACGTACTGCTTACAAGCAAATTCATCATGGAACCACCAAGATTATCGAGTCATACGTGTATGATCAAAATGACGACCATTTAGAACGACTTCCTTGTGCTGGCAATCAATCGGTTATCATACAAAATGAACAAAGTTGCGAAGCGTATCATCAAACTGTTTTTCTACAAGGAATCGAAGGATTAAATAAGGCTGAAAAGATAATTGACATTTGTACGTATACATATGTACCTGATAAAACTTTCGATACAAATGTTGTTGGTACACCATATTTTGTTGACATTTACGTAAAGTGTTCAGGAGGTGAAACAAAACTCTTGGATTACGGTGCTGGTACTCATGACTTTTGGATGAACGAGAGATCCATCAAGCTGCCTTTGATAATCTTGAAAAGAGACAGACCATTGACTTATGTTTTAGTAATGGACAGCGAACTTAAGATCTCCTTCACTAAAGTGTACCTTGACAAACCTCCATGGCAGGTCGATTTGAGATTGGCATGCCACAAATTTACACAAAGGTGTTATCACATAGGTTTCTTGAAACTGAAAGCCAGTTGTGCGTGTTACGAAACGACAGATGACGACTAAAAGTAAGGAGAAAAATTGATTGACAGGTAAATTACAGTCCTGAAGTATCCAATGATCTTAGTCGAATTAAAAATCAGATCATGCACTCATCGTGTATCATTTCATCAATTGAAAATTTAGAATAAATCATCACCCGTGACATTTTTAATGTTCATTGACTTTTATTTTCAAGCACAACAATTGGAGTACAAGAATCAATCTGACCATGTTGGATATTGCTGTAACAGTTCGTGTTTCATCGAATGGTACGACGTCACATCCTATGAGAAGCTGTGAAGAAAGAACCATTCTCATAGTTCTTCAACTTGTCATATTTAAGAATAAGTCCAGTTCCCCATTTCAATAAATATGCCAACATTCCAATGTCAGTTTCTTCCATGATGTGTTCAACACTATCAAGTCCATTCGCATCGTAATCAGTAAGTTGGTCAGCATGTTTGGCTAATTCATCAGCATAAGCTGAAACCAATTGACGACGTCGATCACGATCCAGGATGTCATAACCAGTAGCCTTGGTAATTTTACCATTCCATTTGATAGCTCGATTGACAAAATGTCCACCCAAGTCAAATCCACGATAATCGACTTTAGTCATTTCATAATCGATGAGTAAAACTCGTTTTTCATCATCTTCAATGAGAACGTTTAAATAATTTTCATCTCCTGTGATGATGACATTTCGATATTTAACTTGATCAATTATTTTTTTAATCCAATTGAATTCATCAGCACGAATAAGTTCAAAACAATTAGTCCAATCAAGTTCTGGTCGAGCCGATTTAACAACGCTAATTAAATCATTTATCTTGAGTAGAGTAGAATTGATTTGTTCTTTTTGCAAGTCAATCAATCTGAGATGTTTAGTTTTGTCAATTGGCACATCAATCAAATGAAACTTGGCATAAGCTTGACCCAATAGTGTAAGAATGGACAAGTTGAGTGTATCTTGAGGTGTCAACGTGTGACATTTGACAAATTCTTGAACAGTGTACTCATCACACAAACCATACAATTTAGGAGCAACACCTAGTTTAGAAGACTGATTGAATACGAGTAATTCTTCCAGTCTTGTGGCAAATAATGAATCATTTCCTCTTTCCGTACTTAAACCACCTCCTGCTTGATGCAAAATCACTTGATTTGGTTCTTTTATTGATTCGGTGTTTCTTTCGACTATGTAAACAGAATTGACATATCCATTGGTTATTGCTCGAATGATAATCTGGTCTTCACTTAAATCAGACCATTCGATAGGTAAAAATCTACTAATACGCTTAATTGCTTCTCTTGGATCGAGGGTCTGTCGTTCGTTTAAGTCAGCCATCACCGACATTACCGACAATCAGGTGAGCAATGCACTGAAGAGAAGAGAAGAAAACAATCACTGGTTCTATTTGTTTTTTTTTGTTTACATTAAATGTAACTAGAGGTGGAATTAACACCGGAAAATCAATTCAATCCATTGTAACTCATCTTCGGGAAGACCACAATTCAATGTACCACCTTTTATAGATTTGCTGATGAATTTTCGATAGTGAATTAAAAGTGAAAGACCAACATGAACAAGAGAAAGGAGATTTTTTAAGGAAAAAATTATCTATCACTTGATGAGTCTATTAAAGTAGAAGTAAAGCTTTGAGAACACACGCAGCTGTTTAAATAAATCAATGGTTTAATCGGAAAAGATGGCACAAATTATTATGCTGAGCAGTTTGAGGTCATTCAGTGGCATTTGACGAAATTCAAATCACGAGGGAAATTTCCTACTTGTGTTTCCTTTTGTCTGATCCCGAGAGACTCTATTGACCAAACAATCGAGCTATTTTAACTTCAACAAGTGTCAAGAGATCACTTGTAGAGAATATGATCGCTGACATGACAGCAATGTCGATAGTCGATTTATCAACAGATCAATTATGCAAACCAACTTCATTTCAAGGAAAACTTCAAGAGACTTATTTAAGTGAAAATAGTTTATTTCACAGTCAATTTCAATTAAAGACTATGATTGACTGATTTTCTGTCCAATAGTCAATTCCAACCATTACAATTGCAAAGTTCTTCTTTCAGGCTTAAGTAAAGTGTAAGCATGTGATTTGAAGCGATGAGGTAGGAAAATTCTTGCATTTGTGTCCATTGTTTTTCGAGGTCACAGAGGATTCCTGTTCCCCAACCAAAGAGAAATGTCAAAATTCCAATGTCAGTCTCTTCCATGATGTGGTCAACACTGTCAAGGCCATTCGCATCATAGTCAGTCAGTTGGTCAGCATGTTTGGCTAATTCATCGGCATAAGCTGATACTAATTGACGACGTCGATCACGATCTAGGATGTCATAGCCACTTTTGATTGCTTTCGATCTCCACTGAATAGTTCGATTTGCAAAATGTCCACCCAGTTCAAGTCCTCGAGGCTCATATTTAACCATTTCAAAGTCAATCAATAAAACTTTCTCATCATCTTCACTTATGAGAACATTCAAATAATTTTCATCGCTGGTGATGAAAGCTCTTCTGAAATCAATTTTCCCTATCATTTCAATTATCCAGTCATACTCAAGAGCTAAATCATAGTCAAGAATGTTATTCCATGTAAGATGAGGCATTTTACTCGAGTACATTTGTATCAGTTGATTTTTTCTTTTGGTCATATCGACAAGTTTTTCTCTGAATGAATTAACCCAGTCGATGTATTTAGTTTTATCAATGGGTAAATCAATACAATGCAATTTGCCATATGCTCGTCCCAATTTGACAAGGACAGACGGGTCGAGCGTGTCTTGAGGAGTCAAAGTGCGACACTTGACAAACTCTTGAACAGAATATTCTTCACACAAACCATACAGTTTGGGAGATATTTGTAATCTAGAGGCCTCATGGAGAAACAACAATTCTTCCAATCTTGTAGCAAATGGTGTTTGTCTGCCCCTCGAACGAGGAGTAGCACTTCCTGATTGGTGAAGAATCACTCGATCGGGTTCTTTGACCGACTCTGTTGATCTTGTCACCAGATAGACGGTATTTGCTTCTCCATCTGAAATACATTCAAGAGTAATATCATCATCAGCCAAGTTATTCCATTCATTGGGTAAAAATCTAGTGATGCATTTAACTGCGTCACGAGCAACAAGTGGTGGACGCATATTCATATATACTCACACGATGTCAATTGAAAGCAACTCAGCCATTTATCCCAGGTATATCAGGTATATACTTGTTTACCTCTACTAGGTGTGTACACTGTCTTCAACTGCACATGATCATTTCGTGTTGTTTGCAAGTTTTTCGTAATTGCATGTGATGACACTGTCAACGGCCGGAACAATAGACTTTTAAAAAAATCAGTTTTCACTGCAAACAATTGTCACGAGTCATCACATCACGAATCAATGGAAAAGTCAATTACAGTTATCGACTTTGGTCAGTACCGAATGGTTCAAAAATCATCTTTGGCTTCAAAGTTCACCCTTCGTCCTTTGTTGTTTCCTTGTCATCGTTTACAATTTAGGCCACATTGACAAGAACTAACTAACCAAGTGACAGGCAGAGTAAATGATGAGGAAAGAAAATTAAAAATCATGAAAATGTTTGTTTATTCATAAAAAAAAATTCAATGTACAATATTTTTACACAATGTTAAGTAGCTCGACTGAACTCGTTGACTCTTTTCTGCTTTTTCGGAGATCATAAATGGCTTTGGGAACAGTGTCGATGTAGTAGATGGTCATCGTAATTGAGAGGAAATTCAATTTTTGGTCTGGATTAATAGAACAATCAATTTCTTCACCAGGTTGTATTCTTGTCTCAAAGTCTTCTGGATAATAACAGTCACTTGTAAGGTTGATAGGAGTAACACTGATGTTGGAGGGTAATTTTTTTGTTGATCCATTTCCACGATTAACCAGAAGTAATTTAATTACTGTTGGGTTGGACCAATCGTAACCCAATTTCCAAGTGTCACCCGTTTCGTGTTGAATGAAGCTTGGTGACCATTGTGTCCTTGGTCCACGACAAAATGAAGCTCGAATTTTTATTTTACGTTTGACCTCAACTGTTTTGTTTTGAAATGGAAATTCGAAAAACTTCATTCCCGTAATCGAGAAAGAGAACCGAAGAACAGAGAGAAAGGTAAGCAAGGTAAGGAAGAAGAGGAGAGTGAAAAGAAAATCGTCTCACTGACTGTCATGTTAACTGACATCCTCTTTATATGGCTGGTAAAACCTTGACCAAAAGAGATCACAGAGGAGGGAACAAAAAGAGGCAGTCATCAACTAGAGTCATCAACTGTAGTCATCAGTACAATCACTAACAGCAGCCAGGTAACACCTTTCTTCGACTGTGATAACTGTCGGCAAAGTCCTGCTCGCAAGACGCATGATACAAGATACTCACTTATGAATTGGTCAACTGGTAAACCAACGGATAACCACTAAGATAGCCAAAGATAACCAATGATAGCTTTTGTCACAAGTTCAATTGGTCACAAGTTCAATCGACAGTAACTCTATTGACCATGGTTAACAGATGATGTTGAAAAAACCACTGACAATCGATGGATGT
>JASXTE010000396.1:0-50033 GCA_030280995.1 Hemileia vastatrix
ATTCCAAGCATAGAACCCGGTCTAATGATCCCACCAACTTGTTGTCTTCTCCTAACCACTTCAAAAGGATAAGCTGCAGTTTGTGAAATAGCTCCAGCCAATGCACCAGAAATCAAATCTATAGAGGTTTTGGATCTCAAAAAGTTAAAACTGAATAACTTTCCATCTTGATCATGAGAATGATCTTCTTTTGGTGGAATCAAAGTTTGAAGCCAAGTTTTCATCCTACCGAAAACCAAGAAACTAGTTCCTGCATAAGGTATCATTCCCATCACTGTCACACTGAAACCTCTATAGAACTTTAATAATGGGAATTTCTCTAGAAGTTTGTTCGTTTGGATCGTTACTGTTGAAGGGTTTGGATTTGGTGGCACTGGAGAAGAGGAAGTTGCTCCTTGAGCTATGGCTTGAGATTGGATCGCAGAGGTTGAAAGTGGTGATGATTTGGGTATCGTTGTGTTTATATGAGTTGAGTTCGGATTTGTTGTTGTCGTTGTTGATGAAAGTCTACCAGCTCTTCTTCTTGCATCACCAGAAAATGGTGCTTCGGTTGCTCCTTCAGTGTAGATAGTCTTGATGATTCGAATTAGGGATCCGGACTGTCGTTTTCGTTTAGTTTCAAATGCTAATCGGACTCGGATTAGTTCTAGAGGATAGGTTAAGAAAACGGATAGAACACCTGAGAAACGAAGAAGAGATGAAGAGAGCATCGAACAAAGTGTCAGAAGCAAAAGAGCATGAGTATTGAAGAGAAACCACCAAAGTTGCGATTTGAGAGCTCCATACTAACCGGAAGAAGCTCCAGCTATGAACAATCGAGAAGAAGTCTCCATATCGGGTGTAGGCATCAACAACTTCAAGTCAGAAAGGGAGAGAAGACGAGTTGATTGTCAGATGAGCGTTTCTACTAATTTGCGATTCTCGAGCTCATGAGAATGAGCCAAACCTCCCGAAACTCACGAAATGAAGTTTGTCATAAGCCATATACTTTATCGCAGCATAAGGGAAGATCCTAAGCAAAGTCGCAGAATGACCTTGAAAGAGGGCAAATGGACCTTGAGTCTTGACTATGTCGGAAGCAGCAACAAAGACTCCAAGCCATCGACCTGTAGACAAAATGAAAAGGAGAAAAGAAACATAGCCAGGTCAGATCAGATGATCGAAGAAAAAGGGTGAGATCGGGTTGAAGTCGACTCGACTTTCATGCCAGTCATGAGATTTTAGATGACTCACCACTGTACTTCTGGAACTCTGGATTCTGAGCTTGAAAGAGAATCTTGACTCGGTCCAGAGGGGCAATGGCTGTTTTGGCCTACGATAGAAAGTCGAGAAGAAAAGATAGACAAGAGGGTGAGCGTTTCCATCTCAAAGGATAACATCGGATACCAATCTCTATCAAACCAGCATCCGAGAACAAAACCTTGGGTGTCAAACAAACTTTCAAACTGCTCTGACCATCGTGCTGTATCCAATCTCTCTTGACTTGCAAGGGACCCTTCGATCAAAGCCTCTCTCTCAAGATCTAACTCACTGCACAACCAGCGATTCCACCAGCCAAACCACTCCTCAATACAT
Source organism: Hemileia vastatrix (assembly GCA_030280995.1). NCBI lineage: Eukaryota > Fungi > Basidiomycota > Pucciniomycetes > Pucciniales > Zaghouaniaceae > Hemileia > Hemileia vastatrix. The sequence continues at coordinate 1,576 of JASXTE010000396.1, forward strand.
AACTCCAACTAGTTTTCTGTTTCCTCCTCATCTCTGCCGCCCTTTTATGATCCTCGGTTGGAGGGGTATGATCTGTTTCGCAGACCGGAGGAGGTGATTTCTGAATAGGTTCTATCGATGAATGGATTGGATATCGGGATGTCGATGCGATATTCGGATAGATATCATGTCGGATATGATTTGAGGATGGATTTGAAGAGGTAGAAGATGTATTCGTTGAAGAGGAAGATGGAAATGATTGTTCTGTGGAGAAGTCAGGATGAAACCGAGGGAGGAGTGCATTCCTGAACTCCATCCTCTCTCTATATGTACTGGTTGCTGCTCCCGCAGTACGACTTTCTACTTGTACTTGTCTATCTTTTGAGGATCTGTTTGCTGAGATTGCAGTGATACTTTTGGATGACTGGAGTTGATGGGCAACATCATCTTTTTGCTTTCAACCTCTCACAGCAAATCAGTGATCTCGAATTACGGTCTCATCAATTTTGATCCTTTCCCTTACGATCCTTTACGAATAGCATCCTGAATCGACATCAAGGCACTCCAATCTCAAGTCATCTTCCAAAGTCATAGAAAGAGACCGAGCTTCTGAAGCACAGCTTGTCCTACAACTTCAACTTTCGACTCTCTACTCCTTTCTGCTCCTCTTGCCACTTTACATGCTTCAGTAGATTCAGAGAATCAGCAAGTCTAATTCAACCTCTTTCATCTCATATTATCTCTGCTTGAGATGCGGATATCTCGAATGATTGGCATTCGATCTTGCACTTGCACTCATCAATCAATCTCCCTCAATATCCATCAATTTCTCCTCTTCATTCTAATCTCTTGCTGTCTCTCAATCTCAGCCCAAGATGATCAAGACACACAAGTTTCATCTCCAACCTTAAATCCAACCAATTCTCAAACTCCAACCACTACTTCCATTTCACCAATCTCAACTACTTCTACAATCCAACAAGTCCAAGCCACTTCCTCTTTAATCCAATTAACAGATTCAATCCCAGTCTCTACAAACCTAGATTCAAATTCACAAATAGGTGCATTTTTTCATTTAGATTCATCCGAAACCACTTCCGATTCAACAGAAGATGGTTCAATCATTCCAGTTTATATTACCATTTCACTCTGTTCAGGTCCAGAAGTACCATCTTATAATACTTCAAATAGAACCCTATTGAATGATTTGGGAATGAATTCAGATCAAGCTAGGAAATCTACTCAGGTTAGATTTTACGTTTCGGATACGATGGATAATGTTAATCCTGGTCCTGATCATTTACCTAGAGATGGAATTGATGCTACTGCAGGTGGAGTGGGTTATACTTTTGGTGGTTATTCTTTTGTTGAATTCAGAAGTGGCACTAGGGATGGTGTTTGGATTGGAGTTTGGCCTCCAGAGGATATGAGAGGTCAAAGTGGAACTTATTCAATGCAGGTCACTGCTTCTACAAGAGGTGAGTTTGGGAGAAAGATGGAAGGAAATCGATTTCTTATCTCAAGGTTCTTGAATCCTGTTTGATGGCAACACTTTATCAATCGAGAGACAGAGACTTTCATTCGAGTCTCACTAACCTTTGTTCTCTCTCTCCTTCTCCCGATCCTTTAGTTCTCCCAAATCGAGTTTCTTCCTCGAGTGCAATCATGTTAGAAGACACAGACAATGGACGAGCTCTACTAAGTTCCTACAATTATTCCATCAATTCTCCTCCAAATCTAACCTTGTTCGTCCTACCGACGACTGGAGATTTCTCAGTTTCTTCAACCAATTATAATTCTTCACTTTGTGCGATTTCCTCCATGTGGGATGCTTTGGCATCCAATGCAGATCCTAGGATTTATCAACCTTTGATTAATCAAAGTGAGACCTCTAGAGGTATCATTTCTATACCTGTCAACCTGGAGCTAATTTGGAGAATGTGACTCAAAGTTTGGAAAGACAGAGAAGGTTACAATTTGAAGTTGTTGGTTTGGGAAGTGGAACTAATTATACTGCTTGGATGGTAGGCTCTAATCTGACTGATGGCGTTGAGGTCAAGTCACTTTATCCTGCTATCAAGTTCTTGACTAAAACTGGTGAGTCGACAGAAAGAGAGAGAGAGAGAGGAAATGAAGGAGATCACAGATGGGACTCATTTATTGACCTCATTTCTTACTATCTCTTTATCCCTTTCCTTTCAAAGCTGACAACTGTAGATTGGTCTACGACGTACCTTTCTGTCCAAACGTAGCTTATTCAATCCCAATCGGACCTTCAGTCGCAACCGAAGATGCATTATCAATCATCAATCAAACAGTAGGACCAAATTTTTCCAATTTCTCAACTACATTGAAACACTTTCCCATGTGGAAATGATTATTTCGGAGATTATTCTCCAGTTAGAAACCTGTGATGATTGTTCCAGAGCCTATCAAGATTGGTTATGTGCAGTAACCATGCCTAGATGTGTCGATTCATTAAGCAATCAAACTGCTGGATCTTCAGCTCCTTCTTCCTCAAGACAATTGGGAACCTCTTTATCTGATACAAATGTGGATTTATTACCTTATATTCAAAATAGAAAAGGTAACGATTCAAGACAAAGTTATATAGAAAATGAATTACAAGCTGGAAATTATGGTGAATTGTTACCTTGTGATTATACTTGTTATTACGTTTCTATGTCTTGTCCTAACATTATTCAATGGACTTGTCCTATTTGGGATATCACTATGCAGGTCGATTATGGGGCTTTTGCTGATTCTGATGAGGATGGGATTGGAGAAGGTCATAATGGTGGAGCTGGAGATGATAATTTGAGATGGGGTGGTCCTACTAGATATATTGCTACAGACGCTTTTGGTAACGTTTATTGTAATGCTTTGGGAACTGATTTGAGGTTGAGACAGGAGAATTCTGCTAGGAATGGAAACAAGTTGAAGGAGATTTGGTGGAATGTTGGGTTTTCTTTGTTCATTGCTTTGGTTCTTCCCGTTTTCATCTCATCTACAAATTTGTAATCTTCTCTTGATCGGTTTTCATATCTACTCACACGCTACTCATAGAACAATTTCATTGCCTTTCTCTTTCCATCTTGTTCGTCGAGAGTCTTGCTCACTGTCTTTAGGTGAGCACTGGTTCGTTCGAGTCGGAACTTCATGAAGGAGAGCACAAGCAGTAGGATTCACGAAGTGATTCTTTCTTTATTTGAGATTTAATTTCTGAAATGAGATAAGATACAGTGATTCTGACGAAGCGAGACAAACAGAGGATGTGAGATGCGACATACAAAGACTTAATAATTCGATGAACGAAGAGAGATAATGAGAACGGCCGAGTACATATGTATTGTATATTTATTCAACGGAAGTAGCTTCTTGAATGGAAAAGACTGATGGCCAATCGACTTCATCTTCTAAAGAGTTGACAACGGCTTGAATCGAGTCCAACATTTGCAAAGAAGTAGGAGTGATTGGAACGGTAGTCGAAGAAGACGAGGCTGGTTCTGGAGCTAGAGTTGATAGATTAGTTGAGGCCGTGGGATTGATGCTGGCTTGATCGAAACTTGAAGTCAAAGTTGGAGCGTTGAAAAGACCGAGATCATTGTTGGTTGGGTTTGCTTGCGAAGGATAAGAAGAATTGAACAAAGTAGAAGCTGGAGTGTTGGAACTTGCATCATTGACGATGGGTTGAGAAGGGACGTTGAAGTCGAATAAATTGGATGGTTGAGTGGAAGGAGTCTCTGAAGTCGTCATTGAGCTGACATTCAAAGGCATGGAAGTTTGAACCGTAGGACTCTCTCTCCATCCGAAAGCAGCTTCCCAAATAGCAGATTGTCTTAGGTTGGCTGCTTTTTGTGCACTTCTTTTTCTCATCCGCTTGACGTAGTTGCTCCTTCTTCTTCTTCGTCAACCTCTTGTACTGATACGAAGGGTTGCTCGCGTCGAACTCTTCTCTGAGTTTCTGCGAGATCTTTGTCCAGTAGGCACGCTGAGGCTGAGGAAGTATCAAGATGAGACGATGAAACAGATTGTGTCAATTATTATGATTTCACAACGGTGAGAGGTCTCGATCCAACCCAGCACGGTCACCGTCGAGCTCGACTCACCTTCGACAGCTTCTTCCACTCGCTTCCCAAAGCTTTACTGACTTCTTGAGTGGTCAGTCCGACAAACTTTGGATCTAGGTTCTCTCTTCTCCAACGAGAGTAGATGAGGAAAGCATTGGCTGGTCTTCTGACTTGACCGTCGAGTCTTCTTTCCTGCTCGATTCTTGGAGGTCTCGAACTTGAGGCTACTTTACGAGCGATGGCTTTGATTTGGGGATCGGGATCATTTGACAAGTCGACACACATGGCTAGAGATGAAGTTGTGGATGCTGGTGAGGTGTTTGAGCTATTGTAATTTGAAGACTTCGCGAAAGGAAGGAAAGAGAAAAGGAGACCTTGAGGTGAGTGACGTCGAATCCCACCTTCGCCTCAACTCCTTGCCCCGTTCTACCCCTTCTCTTCCCTGCTCTACTCACTGCTACAGAGAATTGAGAGTTTGAAAAGTAAGAATCCGCACTACTGCCAGCAGAAGATGCGTTTGAAGAGAATGAGTTGCTTCTTGGCGTTGGCATATTGAAATTGGTCGTAACAAAATGAGGTCGTAAGAGATTGAAATGAAGAGCGTTTGAGTCGATTGAATGTACAAAGGTGGTTTTGAGAAGAGAAAAGAGGATTTAAAAGTCCTCTCTCTTATATGGATCGAGAGGTTTCTAATGCAGGCGAACAACTGAAAAGCGAGGCGGAAGAATCCCACTTCAAAAAAGATGCTTGCAGCCTAGTCTTTCCTCTCAAAGCATCAGATCACTTCCGGCCTTACGAGGCTAAAAGTTAGACGGAATCAAGAGCACTTCTTTGAGACTATTTTGTCACTCGTCATCGACGGGCAACGTCGACGGATGTGGCGATGTGGCGTCGAATCGAACGGGGAGAAGAGTCAGCCTTCCGCCAACAGGCGAACTCGAACACCAGCCAAACAGCGAGTCTAACAATCAAAATAGAGACAGTAAATGTGTATTCCAGATTTAGATTAAGAGAAAAATATGAAAAGAATGTGACAAAGCTGGTTGGTGACGATGATATGAGAGAGACGAGATGAAAGAGTGTGGTTGAAGCTGGTTGACCAAAAATACGAACGGACAAATGAGGCAGGATGAGAGTTAACGACGAATATCTACACGGCATTGGAAAAGGAGAAGAATGGAAAGAAGTGGGGTAAACGGGTTCGCGCAGCCCAGTGGCGCCACATCTCTGTTAAGGTTCTGCGTGATGAGAGATTCTGAACGCAGGATTCGAAGATGGAGAGGGAGAGTGAAGAATTAAAGATCGATCGTCAGCGCCATCCGGATTAACTAATGTTTCTATGACGACATTTCCAATATGATCCAGCCGACAGAAGCGGAAGAGGATCGGAGGAGTACTCACTGAGTCATTTGCTCTCCGGATAGGCAGCGAATCTTCAAGCACTTGACGTAGACGCCTCCATCAGCTTCGTACTTGTACGCTTTGGCTCTTTCTTGGAAAGCCAAAACAGTCTTGATGGTCATGGCTGTAACTCTGAACTTGTAAAGGTTGATAAGCGGTTCCAGCTTGACTCCAGGAGGGAGAGGTTGGAGATGGTCAAAGGCATCTGGTTTGGAGAGTCGCACGAGAGCGCCAGTTGAATCGGTCTCGGGCACAGATGAAGGGCAGGAAGGATCGATGAAAGAAGGCAAGGCATCGTTGACAGCTAGATCGGAAATGAAGAGACCTGGAGAAGAGAGAAAAGAGAGCAGAAGAGATCGTCGTGGGTGTGAGTCTCGTGAGACCTAAAGTCTTCTTTCTCTTCGCGATGTCTCTCGATCTTTCGACTTACCGAAGAAAGGAATGCAGCCATCAGAGACATGGATTTCTCTCCCTTGAGCGTTTCTAGCCTTTTGAGATCCGCTCTGACCTTGATATTGAGTTCCAGATGCTTGAGGTGGTCCAGCTGAAGTGACGAGATCTTCCATTCCACTTTGAGCGACCATTCCTTGGAGGGCATTTCTCAACAGACTGAAGTTACGAAGAGGAGAGGTAAAGTTCTTCAAATCTCTCAAGATCCTCATTTCCCACATTCCAATCCTTGCCCAGGTCTTGCGAAGTCTTTCGACCCAAGGCGATTGGAGACCGAGAATGATTTGGGTCAAAGAGGCAAAGTTGGATTGATGGTAACATTTCTGCAGTCAAAAGAGTAACGAGGATTGAGAGAAGAGAGTAAGAAAACGTCAGTCGGAAGGGCACTAAAGCTCAAGAAACGAAAAGCGAAAAAACACTCACCCAAGCGACTCGAATCAACTTGGCAACGACAGCAGCTCGCTCCTCTACATTCTGAGTCAAAACAATCTCACTGACCACCCAATTACAAGTGAGATTGAATCTAGCAATGATGGCTTCGACAGCTCTTTCTTTGTAAGAGCCAGTCTTGTCCTCTGCTCTTTCTCTGACTCTGGCTTGATAGAAGGATTCCCAATCGACGACTTCGCTTCCACCTGAAGCTGAGCGTTCCTTCCACCTATCAGAAGCTAGTTCTTCCCAAGTGACAGCCTTGAAGAGTTCAGCTTCGATCAGACACAGCTGTTGAGCAATGACTTCTGATCGATAACCCAAGAGGAAAGAACGATGAACTGGAGGCAAAGTCCAGAGACCAAATTTCGAAGAGGCGATCGCTCTGTCCATAGCTCTGGCTTGTTGAACCGCTTGAGCTTGAGCCCATGATCCAGTTCCACCAGATGCAGCAGTTGTAGAAGGAGATCCATAGACGATGCCAGCGTGAGAGACGGGTCTATTGCTTCTAGTGGTTCCAGTTGAAGATGCTCTTGGAGCAGTAGGTCTTCCAGAAGAGGCAAGTGCTGCAGCTCTGGATCTGGGAGTTCCGTTCTCTGGAGAGAGACCGATAGTAGAAGGAGGAGGAGACCTCTGTTGATCGTAGTTGGTTCTTGAAGTTCTAGTAGCGAGATCAGAGATCGGATCCGAGTCCGAATCTTCATCCACATCCTCCATAGTTCTACGAGATACGACCGAAGGTTGTCTAGCCAATGATTGAGATGTTGGTTGATCTGAATCGATTTCCTCGTCGGCAGCAGCTCCTTCGTCTTCTTTGAAACTCTCTCCTCCTTCGCTTCGACTGACTCTAGTATCTCTGGCGCTTGATCTTGATTGGATCCTACTCTTCTTCCTTTCGTCATCTTCAGCTTTACGAAGTTGAGAATCTTGCCACATTCGTTCGACTCTTCTAGCCTTCTCTCGTTGCTTCTCTTCATCGATGACTCCTTCCAATCTCATCAGAGCAGCTTCGACGTCTCCAGGTTCATCCTCATCTGAATCCATTCCGTCCAATCTGAAGCCTCTGACGAGCTCATATCCTTCCAAAGCTTCGTCAGGATCCAGCATTTCTGTTTGGACTGTGCCGATTGCAGGTCGAGCCGTGCTAGCGTGAGCAGCTGCAGCAGCAGAAAGAGAGACCATGCTAGGAGCGTAGCTTCTCAACGAAAAGTCAGAGATGGAAGCGTGAGCAGCGTGAACTCTACCAAGAGAAGAGTTGGAGAGACTGTCGAAGCTCTGTCTCGAAGGTTCGAGATCATGAACGTGATTAGCCATTCTAAGATCCCTAGCTCCCGGAAGTCTCCTCAAAGCTCGTCTGACGACTCCATCGTCTTCGTCGCTGGAAAGATCGATGTCATCTATCTGAACAATCCTTGGTTGACCTCCACTAGTAGTAGAGATTCGAGAGTTGCTTCTAGACATCTCAGCTCCTGGTGCGAAAGCTAGACGAGATGCCAACTTCCTGGAATGGATACTAGCTCTTGAACCGGATCTTGAGAATTGAGGATGTTCACTGGACCTCTGAGATCTAATAGAAGCTGCTACGTTCCTAGCTGGAGAGGTTGGACTTGCTCTTCTTGGCTCGACTGTAGAGATCGAACGCAGAGTCTGTTCACTTGTGGCGTGGTGAAGATGATCAGAGAAAGGTTTCCTAGATTCCGATTCGGTCAACCTCTGAAGAGAAAGAAGATTTGCAGCGTCGAGATTTTGCTTCATAGGAGGCGAAAACTCCCCTTCATCTTCTGCATCTCCATCCATTCCATCATCTCCAGACCTGGAACGACGAGAGCGTCGAATCTCTTCATCCAAGGCGAATTGTTCAGCTTCCACATCCACAGCTTCAATTCCTAGGCCAGCTCTTATTCTAGCAGCATCTGAAGATAGATCGAGAGAAGAAGCTGGTGTGCTCCTAGACTTGCCAGAAGTAGTGCTGAGACTTGGAGTTTCGTCTTGAGTCGTTCCATCAGAGATTCCATTTTCAGGATCGGTACTCTCATCTCCTTCTTGATCTTCACCTTCATTTCCTGTTCTTCCGATTGCTGGACTGATGGCCATTGGTGGTAAATTGAAAGAGTTGATGAAGTTCTCTAATCCACCTCGAATGAACAGTAGATCTCCACTGTCGTTGGCCTCGAACTCCAAATCTTCCAGACCTGCATCTGGACCATTTGGGAATGGGAATGGAGAAGCTCTGGCAGTTCCCAAGACTCTCTTGAATCTAGCCAAGCGACCGACCGTGTTGACGAAGACTCTTGAGATGGCATTGTGAGAATGTGGAAGAGGAGGAGGTGGTGCTTGAACTGAAAGAGGCGTTCCTAACCCAGAAGTGGATCCGTATTGGTTCGTTCTTCGACCTGGAGTTGAGCTTGAGCCTAAGTCGCCATCCTTCTCGCTCCAAGAGGAAGGTCCATTGCTAGAGAAGACGGCTTTCTTCGCTTCAGCTGAACTTCTATCTCCAACCATTCCTAAACCAAGAGCGCTCTCTCCAACACTTCTTCTCTGTCCAGCGTTTCCACTTCTAGAAGCCGTGACAGTCCTCTGAACCTCGCTTGAGGATCCATTGAATTCCAGGTCGACGTCCTCGCTCATCTTTGGAGATTTGAGTTCCGAGCTTGATGCACGAGAATCTTCCGAAAAGTTCTTCGACACTCGAGTTGGATCGCTTGAAGTCGAAGGAGAGTAAGAATCATCCCCAGAGCTACTTGAAAGCTGGCCGAGGGTTGCGGAGGTTGGAGATTTGCCAGCGTCATTGACTAAAAGACCTCCCACTCCCATCAGAGAGTAAGTTTCCTTCAGATTTCTGACCACCTTCTTGAGACTCTTGATGATCGACATGTCAGCAGGTCTGATCGGCAAGTTCTTGTCTTTGGCCAAATTGTTCAACCAAGTAGTCAATTGTTTCCTCAAAGCACTGTTGGGTAAGAAGTCCACTTCAAAGAAATGAAGCAGCCAATACTTGATGACGACGTAGGTTCTGACGATGACTATTCGGCGACGAGCTTCGTCATGAGGACCTTGAGGAGTTGATAAAGCCCAATGGAACCGAAGAGTGAGAAGTTCCAGAAGAGAAGAAGGAGTGAGGAAAGGTCTATAGGTGTAGAAGAAATCAGTCAAAAGACGATGATCGATTTCAGAGGTCAACTCTGCGACTAGACGAATGGAAGACGCAGCGACCAAAGATGATCGACCTGGAGGAAAGAGAATGAGATCCTTGACGTTTTCGCTGTTTCCAGAGTATGACGGATTGGAAGATTTGAAGGACTTGTCTTGTCCAGGAGCAGATGTCTCAATTCCATTGTTCCCTTTGATGCTCCATCTCTTTCCAGAAGCTTGACCTCCTACTCCAGCCTCGCGAGAAGAACTAGATCCAGTTGCAGATCCAGAAGAATCTTTTCCGATAGACTGAGAACCAATCTTGGCTACTACTCCATCTCTACCAGCCAACACCAGAGTTCCAGCTGCATCGTTTGCTCTTACTGCCCAGAGTGAGAATCTTGGATCATCTCCTGGAGCAGCAGAAGCCGAAGTATCTTGAGCTTGAGAAACATGAGAAGAGTTGTTGACTGAAGAGCTGTTATCTGAGGGACCAGATGCAGCAGAAGAGACCGACGAGCTCACGTCAGAAGCAGTGGTGGATGAACCATTGCTAGTCGTGCTACCTTTGACGGGAGATAGAGCTGCCGCGATGCTACCTCTTCTACTTGAAGGAGTTCTAGAGCTGGAATTCGGATTGGGACTTGGAGTAGAAGCATTTGGATTGGAAGAGAGATCTGGTGTTTTGGGAGTGCTCGAATCTGCAAAGGTGATCGACTTGGTGACGTTTACACCTTCACTCCTAGCAGCAGCTAATGCACCTTGTTGAGTGTAATGTTGAAGAACGTCAAAGATGAAAGCTTCTTCACAGTACAGGTTCATGTCGAGATGAGAGTTGCTCTTTGAAGTCGAAGGTTTCTTGACAACTTCCGAATCCGATCTGTCTTCGTCTGACTCTCTGATTTGAGATTCCAGAGACTCCTTTCTGAAATTAGCTTGAAGATGAGGTACTAGAGATTGGGGATACTCTGACCACTTCAGTTGATTGTAGGAGCTGATATCTGTGCCTCTTGCTGTTCCACTCGATTCCCAACTCTGAGCTTCCCTCAACCTTCGTAGATTCTCATCTTTTTCTACCTTTGCTCCTAACAAAGAGGACTCGGGAATCGGTGAGCTCAATCCAAAGCTACTTGCATGAGCTTCCAGATCATCGAAAAGAGGTTGACCCAGATGTTGCATTTGAGGAATAGGGGATCGATCCCAATCCAAGCTGGTTGGGATTGATTGCACTCCAGAAGCAGCGTTGAACCTTTGAGAAGCACTGAGACCAGATTTCGATTCAGAAGTCGAAGTTGAAGCTTCCGATAGAGCCAGAGAACCGATTGTTGGCACTTCGCCTGCAGAAGTTGATCTTGGAAGTAGAATTCCATCATTTCCTGGGTGTGATGATCTCTGAAAGACTGGAGGTGATTTCTGAAAGGTCGGTGGATCATCGACTGAATGACTCAATCCCAGACCAATTCCGGTCCCTTCTCGAGAAGATAGTTCAGTTGGACTAGAATTTGAAAGAGCAGAGAATGCAGCTGATGGGCTTCCACTTGGCAACCCTCCCTTGGTAGTTCTTCTGAGACCTCTACGTTCTCTTGTTGGAGAAGAGGAAGGCGATCTGGTTTGAGATTGAGCTGATGGTGAAGAGACTTTCTCGACCGGAGGAACCTCTTCCTCTGCGATCTCTTCAGCTATAAGAGAAGACTTTGATGATCCTTGTTGACTCGGTTTGGGTGAACTGAAAGCTTGCTGATCCTGTTTGAATCCTCCTCCTATCAAGTCGTTCAGCCCCAGGATGGCTCCCAAAACATCTCCTTCCTGCAATGGCATTCCATAACCAGGACTCTTCTCGTTGATCCGACCATTCTTCCCTCCCTGAGTCGTTGAAGCTGAAGAATCTACACCAGCTGCTGAAGAGTTGTTCCTTGACTTTGAAGCATTTGCAGCAGCTAGATCTCTGCTCATTCCAGCCCTAGTTCCTAAACCCAAAGCAGCTAGAGCTCCAGCAGCACCACCACCAGGAGCAGAAGGAGACAATCCAGAATTGAAAGAGGTTTCCAATGCATCTAAGTCTGTCTCTGATTGCTGTTGAGGATGTGAAGATTGAGGATTGGATGAATCTTGAGAGTTGGAGCTCGAGGGAGAACTTGGATTGTTACTCAAAGCAGCACCTCGGAGGATTCCACTCGCTCTAAGGGCAGGGATCGATCTTGAACCTTTGAGTGATTTCTGATTCTTTGGATTGGATGAATAAGCAGCAGGTGAAGATTGACCCGGAGGAGGAGCAGCCTTGCGAGGGCGATTGGAGGATGAAGGAGCAGAAGCTGAGGAGGCAGGATACGAGGTTAATGAAGTTGCAGGGGATGGACCTCTGCTCTTGAATCTATAAATGATCTTGTCACCTTCCTTCTTTGCAGTGATTCTGAAAGGAGTGCCGATTCCTAGATCCACACCATCATCCTCTGGTTGATCCCCACCTTCGAGATCGGATGGTCTTGGTCTATTCATCTCACCAGATCTTCTTAGATTGATTCCATACTTGCTAGCCAACATTGCCACGGCATTCCAGTTTGTAGTCTCTACATCTGCGATTGGATTTGAAGAAGTTGTAGAGGATTGAGGATTGCTGGATGAAGAGGAAACGTTTGTGGATTGAGAAGTAGCGTCGGAAGAGGATGAATGTTGTGGAGTGGATGGTTTCCGGATGTTTCCAGATTCGTTAGATGCGTTTGAATTGATTGTAGAGACTGCGTCTGGGAACGGAAGGCTGGCCATGTCGATGATGATGATGAATGGCTAAGAAAGGAGAGGATGTAGTAGGTGGATGCAAGTTGGAGGGATTTGATGATGAGATTCCCAATCCTACGAGATGAGATCTGCTCGATTGTTTCGTTATGGATTTCGTGCCACTGGTTCATGCAAGGATAGAGCGAGAAGGGAATGAGTGAGTCAAAAGTGATAGCAATTTCGAATGGATGGATGGAGAGAGTCGAAAGAAGACACTCACCCTTCCGTTTGGTATATGGTCTCAGTCTTTATAAATAGAAGAACGTGATTTCGACGTTGTGAATCTCAATTGTTAATAGACTGCATTGTCCATCTTGAGCGAAAAGTAGAGTAGAGTAAGAGGATAGAGATTTGGTGTCTCAGTCATTGAGTCTCTCACGATCGATGCTCCAATTTTCAACAGCCTCTATCTCTGTCTCTTCTTCCTGATCACTCTCAAATCCGCCTTTGCTACTAGATCATTTTTTGAGGATTTGAAACTAGTCGTATACATTGAAAGGATAAAGAAGGAATTGGGGACAGCGAAGTAAGTGATAAGAAAAGGAGGAGAAGGGCGACGAACAATCAACACAAGGGAAAGGCTTCGACACAGAACAAAGGCGATCAAGACAATTTTGGGAGTAAACTCGAAGCTTTGGAGCTATTAAGTGCCTTTCAGTAAGGAGAAAACCGACTACATTTTGTTCCTTGGGATGCCTCTTCGTGAAATTCGTGTAGACTTTCTCAAAGCTTGTTAGGCTACCGTATCGAAGAAGGTAGGGGAAGATTTCAGACCTGAAATCTCATTTGATCGAAATCAGGAAAGGAAAGAAAAGGTCGAAAGATTCTCAGTACTCTTGCTGATCGAGTCGAAAGTCATCGACGTTTCCCCCCTCAAGCTGACGACTCGCTTTCCCACTCACCATTAGCCTCTTCCTTTCTATCAGAACTCTTCCTCCACGAAAGTCAACTCAATTCCAGATTCCAAACATACTCTTATCAGCGTTTCTCTAGCTTCTTCATATTTTTTGTCTTCGAAAACTCCATTAGTAAAAAGGTTGCGGTGATCGTCGATTGGACAAGCCGAAGTAGAGGCTCTTTCCAAAGAGGAAGTCGATAGCTTCTTCACTATTCTAGAGAAGAAGATGAGAGATGGTGGAAGCTTCCTTCCCCCTGATGGCTCATCTCCCTTTGCTGAAAAATCCGTGTCGCAATTGCAACTCATCTGGATTTCTTTCAGGCTTGATGAAAAAGGTGCAGGATCTGTTTCCGGGGTCTTCGAGAGTCCTAATGCTTGATCTAGACGACCGAAGTAGAATCTATCGGACGAGAACGTCTCTAGTGCAGTGAACTTGCTGAAGAGTCCTAGATTCTTCTTCGAATCTGGATGAAAATGCATCCATTCGATCTTGAGGAATTGGAGAGAATCGAAAGAGCTGTTTAATCCTTTCAATACCGAAATATCCAACCTCCTCCCTTTGAATTCAAAGTCTTCATAACGAAGACTCAACCTGATTAATTTACTGGTGCAGCTAGATAACAAGTTCCTGATGGCAATTGGTGCCTCTACCTCTTTCAATGGGCCTGCGGTTGAATCACTTACATGATCTAGGATGTCCAATTCTAGTTCACGTACTCTGGATTCCTGGATTTTAATAATAGCTTCTTGATGGTCTTTGATGAACTTGACATCCGAATTGTCCAGATTGGCATAGAAACTAGCTTTCTGAAGACTCGGTAAGTTGAGCAAGAACCAAATAACATTTTTACAGGTGATAACAGGATGGATATACTCCCATTTTCGAAAGTTGAGCTCCGTCAAAGAGGAAGAAAAGCTTGTGAAAGGTCTTGCATCTTTCCCGATCCTTTCACAGAAAGGAAAATAAACCTCAATTCCATTGACTGACAAACTTTGAAGATTGGAAGCGTGTTTCAGAATCCTAGCAACGGAATGTGCAATGATACCAGTGACAAATGCTTTTTCCTCCGGAAACCCAACATAGTGTTCTAGATTGGGATGATTTGCATCAATTGGTCTTGATAGGAACTTTGCCAATTCCTTTGCACTCTTCCAATTGCGCCTCTCTGCAGCCGTTGCAGTGATCTGACCAGGTCTCAACTGCGACAGCAATCCTTCCGGAAAACCTTCTTCCTTTAGAGATTCTCTGGAGCAATCGGTTCCAGTACGTTCATGGGGAACAGGCTTGAAAGAAGGACAATCCGAGAGCGTGAGAGAATGGATAGAGCTTGCGAGTCCTGGATCTCTCTTCACCAGACTGACGAAACCTGCGAGGATAGAAACATCTAGTCTGACATGTCTCAAAAGGTACTTGATCCATAGTTGAGATCCCTTCTTGGAGACGAGTGTCAAAGATCTGAGAGTGAAGTTGCAAGTTCTGTCGTAGGACGAAGGACGAAGAAGAGAGATAGAAGAGGAAATAAGAACAAGGCAGTTCAGTAGCTGAATTGAAGGACAATGGCTCTATCGAATGGAATAATCAGTAGTGGTTCTCTGCTATTCATCGCGGCTCACCTGATTGCTACAGCTTCTCTTCCTTCCTCGCCAGGAATTCTCTTTCTCAATCCAGAGGCTTTGATGTGTGTGGTCGAGAAGAGGTGTTCTGCGATCGAATCTGCTACTTTGGAAGGAACATTGTCGATCGAGATTCTATCTTGCTTTTGAGTAGCCATTCTAGGAGATGGATTGAGTAGGAAAGTGGATGAGATGTGCTGGACGAAGATGCAAAAATTTTCTACTTCGGTCTTCTTGTTTTCCCCTGACAGAATCTGAGAAGATTCCCCAGCCACTCCCCACCAAGTCCTTCTGTCTTCCTCGACCCAGTCGAATCTGAGGTCCAAAGCTAATTTCTCGACATTTGAAAGACCTGTGAAAGCTTCATTCAATTCTGAAAGGAGTTTGAGATCTTTAGTAGTGATTGACACGCCGAGTGCAGCTTCTTTGAGGTGAGGTAGGAAAAGTAGCAGCCATATCGAGTTGATTGCAGAGAGATCGTAACGATTGTGAGATGGAGCGTTGGATCTCAGAACGTAGAGCTTCTTGAGGGAATTGATGAGGAATTGATGTTGAACTAGTTTTCCATTGATTCTCAATTGGAAAGAGAATATCAGAGCCGGGTCTTCCAGAATCAGTGTTTCCAAATTCTTCAGTGCATGATAGATGGTTTGCGCAGCCTTCTCCCTGCTTTGGCCCAAGCTAGTTTGGAACATACTCAAAGATAATTGAGCATTCGGACCTTGAGGAAATGGTGAGACGTCAGATAAGGCGATCCAGAAGCTGTGTGCTTCGTGACGGACACCCTCCTCGACTTCATAAGGATCGTCGATGTACTCGATGTGGAGCGATTGTACCGTTCTCCCGAGACCGTTGGTATCTCTTTGGAGCATTTGGTAGAATCCAGGAATGCTGTATATCGAGATGGTGACGTTCTTGAGTAGAGAAGGTAGGTAGATCTGCAGCGATTTTGTCGAAGTCAAAGCAGCAGCTCTGAGAGTCGAGTCTCTTGCTCTGTTCGTCAAGGAAAAAGCGGATGAGGAGGCTGGTGAGTCTTTCATCGAAGTACACGTTTTTTTAGAATCACTTGGAAGTTCCCAGCCTATTACACGTTGGAGAGAGACTACTCACTTTCTTGCCTTCTCTCTTTCGTCGAAACTGCCCTCCACGTCTGCCCAGCTTCTGATTTCTCGAATGATGTTGCTAGTGATGTCTTCTGGAATGGATTCTAAAGTTACTGGTTTCTTGACTGCAAATGAATTATTTTCTGGTTTCATGATGGGATGAGTTTTGATGTTTGAGGAGTGAGTGGTAGAAGGTGAAGAAGAATGTTGGAAAAGTTCTTTCGATGAAGATCAAAATTCAAATTTCAGCTTCTCGCGTGTTCAAGCCCTCTTCGAAACGCCGAGCGTGGCTTAAGAAAATGACTATCTCGACTTTATAAAAGCGATAGATCTGTACTGAAACAATTCTTGAGCGGGCAGAAGTCCGGGTAAGAGAAGAGAAGAGAGAAATGAGAAGAAAGGTTTGACGACTTGCTCGAGGATCAGTACATCAGACGTGACAAGATCTTTGAGACTTCTTTCTCAGAATCCATCCATTTCTGCTCTTCAAGCAAGTAAAAAGATCTTAAGCAGAGGTATGAAGATCACGAGGTTGTTCGGACGACGAAAGTGAGGGAATACTGTACAACTGACGGGGGGTAAAGATTTGCGTCAACTGATACTCAAAATTCTAGTAGAGTTCCAAAGTGATTCCAACCTCCTCAGAAAATTTCCTTCATAATCATCATCTGACGAGTCGTCAGCATCTCCATTCAAATCTTCCGAGTCCTCTGAATCGTAATCACACCCGAGACTCGAATAATACTCTTTTGACAAAGAAGTCTTTGGAAGTCTGAGTCTCTTGAAATCGATTGGAAGGATGGCATTTTCACATAGTTCAATTAGAATTGCTTCTCTTCCTCCTCTTTCAAACACCTTGTCAGATATAGCTGGGATCTGTAAAGTGGAAAGTTGAATTGGTAAAAGCATCACTGAAGAAGGAGTTGCAAGAAGTAAACCTTCCAACAAAGGTAATTCAATCTCTAAATCTCTAAGATTTCTCATCTCATCAAAAATCAATCTCATTTCCTTCCCAATCTTGACCTTTTCTCTTTCCTTTAGAGGTTTGCGTAGACCGGCAATCGAAAGACTCTGTAAAGTTAAAAAGCTGTTCTTCAAACCTCTTAGTGATGAAACGGATGGCGATTTATCCACAGGTGCCCATATGTCCCTATCAATATTCTCATTATCCTGATAAATCCTCAAAGTCAAAGTCTTCAACCCCTCGAAGACCGAAAGAAGGTTTCCAAAGCAAAGGGTAGAATCAAATTTTTTGCTCGCAACTCCGGATGGCTTCATTACGATCTTCAAATTTAAATTCTTGATCTTCGACTTATAAGAAGATTGTGCTATTTCTGGGAAATGAGAATCGATAAGAGTTGCTTCTTGATGAGTGATGACAAGAGTGAGATAAGCCTTCTTTAGAATGGGTAATTGAGTCAAGAAGAAGAGAACTTGATGACCTTCCCAAACTGAAATTGGTCTATACTTTCTCAAACATGTAGAGAACATAGCATTATCCAACTTTAACATTCTGATACTCTCTATTCTACTCGGTAAAATTAGGTTGCAATCTTTTGAAATCGAGAATCTAATGTCCATAAGAGGTTCGAAGCTTAATTCTTTCAGATTAGTACATTCCGACAGAATCATGGATCTAGTAATTGCGATAATATTCTTACATTCTATTTCTTGACTTTCCTCCATCTTTCTCTTTTCATTCGTGACTGCTTTAGCTAGACTTGGGTAAGGAGGTAAATGAGGGAAACCAAACATGGTCATGGCAACAGCTTGTCTCCATACGTCGTATCAATTCAAAAAATTGTCTCCATCATCATCAAAGCTTAAAGATTTAATCATTGGACCTAGTTGAGGATTCGAGATTAAAAGTAAGAAGAAATCTAAAAGATGCTTGGTTTTGATCATGACTTTTTCCATTAACAGAGGTAACCAAAGAGAGTGCAATTTGCGAGAGACCAGAACCAAAGATAGAAAAGTAGGCATTTCGAACCTGTGAGAGAGAGTGAAGAGAGGTCGAGACATATGGGTTAGGAGAGATCAAAGGAGAACGAAAGGGGAAAACGAAAATCCTCTTGTTCTCCCTCTCCTCCAACATCAGAGACACCCCATATCTATAGGGCCTTTTCCTATCCCTTTGATTCATCTCGTTGAAGCAACTAGAGGGTTGAGAGCTACAGCCGAAGAGAGAGACTAGACTGTCTCTCTCAATACATTATCCACACTGTCCAACTAACTTCTGACCTGACCTGACATTGACTGATACTGCCTTTGAGTTTCTTTCCAAATACTCACGAATAGTCGTCGATATCTGGATTATGGTCATCAGACCAGTTCTGTTTTTGAGGTTGAGGTTGAGTGTCTGCGAAATCCAAAGGCGTTCTGACGTTTGCAGCAATGATTGGCAGAATGTCTTCATCTAGATCCTGCAGTGATCTGAATTCCAGATTGTTCGGATTTCCAATCCTGACTGGATCTGACATGTTGTGTTGGAGAGAGGAAGAGGAAGAAGAGAGAATTCGAATGAGATGAACAGAATAGGGGCCCGTGCGTCGATCGAGAGCCACCTCAGCCAACGAGAAGCTGCAGACGATTCTCACCTCCATCTTCATCCATCTCTATCACTTACTTCCTTCTACTTCTCTCTCATTGACATCAATCACATCAAACTCAACTCTACCTCAATTCACCAAGCCATGGCAGCCACAGCCACCCTGCAATCAGGGACTACACTTTCTCCCAATCCACCAATGACAGGTGTTTCCTCCTCCTCTTCTCCAGCCTTAGGGATTCAATCTTTCTATCATTCCAAAATCCAATCCTATGAATTATTAATCAATGAAAAGACTCAGAACTTGAGAAGGTTGGAAGCTCAAAGGAACGCTTTAAACGCAAGAGTCAGATTGTTGAGAGAGGAATTGCAATTACTTCATGAACCTGGTTCTTACGTTGGTGAAGTAGTAAAGGTCATGGGGAAGAAAAAGGTTTTGGTCAAAGTTCAACCAGAGGGAAAATATGGTTAGTATATACAACGTCGTGCTCGATTGGAAATGGATGATGAGGTAGTCTAATCCTCCCTCTCTCTATCTCTTGCTCTATCTCTCTATCTCTTTCTCAAACAGTCGTTGATTTCGCACCAGACATCGAATTATCCTCTCTAACTCCAACCTTAAGAGTAGCCTTACGTTCTGATTCCTACACCCTTCATAAAATCCTACCAAACAAGATAGATCCTTTAGTTTCCTTAATGATGGTTGAAAAAGTCCCAGATTCCACTTATGAAATGGTTGGTGGATTAGATCATCAAATTAAAGAAATCAAAGAAGTCATTGAATTACCTGTAAAACATCCTGAATTGTTCGAATCTTTGGGGATTGCTCAACCTAAGGGAGTTTTACTTTATGGTCCTCCTGGAACTGGTAAGACTCTGTTGGCTAGAGCTGTGGCTCATCATACGGATTGTAGATTCATTAGAGTTAGTGGATCGGAATTGGTTCAGAAATATATTGGGGAGGGTAGTAGGTGAGTAAACAGGAGGAGAGAGGAGGTTGGGATTCGAGAGAGGGAGAGAGGAAGAGATAAGGAATCAACCTATCTCGTATTCTCTCTCTCTCTAGGTGAAGCTTGCTTTGAGATCTAGTAGAACAACGTCTTCTGAAAAGTCGGAAACTCATTCTCTGACTTGTTCTCCCTTTTACAGAATGGTTCGTGAACTCTTCGTAATGGCAAGAGAACATGCTCCCTCGATCATCTTTATGGACGAAATCGATTCCATCGGTTCCTCTCGTGGTGAAGGTGGAGGAGGTGGGGGTGACTCTGAAGTCCAGAGAACAATGTTGGAATTGTTGAATCAATTGGATGGTTTCGAGGGTACAAAGAATATCAAGGTGAGTTTGTGCGACTTCTCTTCTTGCTTTTCGAAGAAAGCAACAATGGATATATGCCTTCTCTTTCAAAATTGCTTCGAAAATTGACCCCAATTTTCTTCTCTTTCCTTCGGGAAACTCTATGTTCTGCCTCCATCTCAGGTCATCATGGCTACGAATCGTATCGATATCTTGGATTCAGCTCTATTGAGACCTGGTAGAATCGATAGGAAAATCGAATTCCCTCCCCCAGGCCCAGAAGCTAGGGTTTCGATTTTGAGAATTCATAGTAGAAAGGTGAGTTCTTTGTCCTCTTCTTTTTCCTTTCTCTCTCTCTGAGAGAAGATACAAGCTTCAGAAAGAAATGGCACCTATGCTGACCTCTCGTCTCTTCTTTTCTTTGATCAGATGTCACTTCAAAGAGGTATCAATCTAAGAGCTTTGGCAGAGAAAATGGGTCAATGTTCAGGTGCTGAAGTTCGTGGAATCTGTACGGAAGCTGGAATGTATGCTCTACGTGAACGTAGACAACATGTTGGTCATGAGGATTTCGAAATGGCTATCGCTAAGGTCTTGAAGAAACAGTCGGAGAGTAACATGAGTAGTAACAAGCTCTTCAATTAAAGAGAAAGCTTCAATTAAAAGACTTCACCTCTTATTTCTTTTCTACTCTTTCAAATCGAGGCAGCTTATTGCTTGCTTTTTGTAATCCTTTGGGACAAATCGAGATGAGAATGATGATAATCTTGAAGTGGTCTGAACCTCGAGTGAAGGTTTTGATCGCAAGTCGGATCGCTTTGAATTGAGTCATCTTGGATAGATTTGGACCAGCTGCACAAAAACTAGTTTCTTGAGGGAGGTGTTGAAGAGAGAGCTCACACTTGCACGACCACACTTGCACGACTTGGCTTTGGACGAAGCTGAAGGTTCGCTTCTTTTAGAGAAGAGATTCGCCTCGTCTATTTCATCTCTGCCTTTCTGAGAAGGCAAGAGTAAGCGCAATCAGACTTTCTAGGTCACTCACTCGGAAGAGTTCTTTCTCCCCAGATTCTTCGTTCATCTTTGACCCCCTTCGACAAGAAGTCCGCTCCCTCGTCCTTGCAGCCAGCAGCCAGCTCATCAGAATTCTGCGCATCCGTCTGACAGCGAAAAGCAGAAGTTTGAGCTCTTTCATTCAGGCCTTCCTTAAGTTCTTCTCTATTACAAGCCAAGAATCAATTTTTCAAAGTTCAACTATCTGTAGCTGTCTCTGTTCTCATCCGCGGTCAATCAAAGGCGAGTATTTCGTTGATCTTTTACACTTCTATGAATCCAGAAGTAGCTTCGAGTCTACTCTATCCCTCACTCTTCCTGACCGTCCTGTCGTTTGAATCCTTACCACTTTCTCTCAAGTAGAAAGGTCATCACATCCAAGATCTGGGACGACGCCAACCATGAAACAGGAAACTCGTCATGGAGAATCCTCAACTTTTCACTCTATATTGGAGGACGTAATCCCATTCGTAGTGGAGCACATCAAGTCATGGGCGGAGATCCAAGCTGCGGGAGCTAATTGGAAGAACAAAAGCAGCGAAGGCAGAAAGTGAGTGACGATGCGCAAAGAGTATCCTTTCTCACTTCACCTCCCTACGACTTCCCGCTTCTTTCTAACAATTGAAACTCTTTCAATTAATTTTTTTCTTCCATCGCTAGGATGAGAGACTCAACACTCAGAGGAATCACGTTAACTTCCAAAGAGGCCTACCTCAAGTGGACACCGTTTCTGCTCGAGAACGTCACCATCTCCCCCAACCTCACGATGCCCTCCGTCTATCTATTGCTGAAGAAGAAACCAGAACTAGGGAAACTGATCAAGCTCATCAACATGGTACCGAACCCAGAGGAAGCCACTCCAGGTGACGCTGTCGACTTCATGAGCTTGTGGCAAGCCTTCGGTGCCTCTGCTGGGAGACGCTTGGAACCAGAGGAGGCAGAAGCACGGATTCTAGAGCTTATCTTTGGGACCACTGCAAACTTACAGACTCTAGTCTTCTCTGGTGGTCTATTTGCTCCCCCTAGTTTGGTGCAGATGGTCGAGAAGAAGAGAGTGCCATTTACCTTCCTAACCCAATCTCTCAAACGCATCGTTATCAGCACCTCTGATCATCCGCGTGCGATGATTCCCGCTCAAAACGCAATATGGATCTTAGTATTCTGTCTTCAATTACGTCAAGCCAGTCTGGGATTCACCATCGACCTTCATTCTTTCAACTACTTAGTCGAGTACGTGGACACCTTCAGAGGTCTATCCAAAGTCACTCAATTAGCCATCACCACAACTTTCGTCTGGGACGGCTTTGCTGGTGGAGTAGGAAAATGGAAAGGGTCTCATAAAAAGGAGAAAAGGCTCTGGAAAGTCAACTCTGAAACAGAGACTGTTTTCAACTTCTTAACCGTCACTAATGAACTTCGATCTCTCGAAATCTCTGCCAGTGACTCTTACTTTACGTCTGGACAGAAGGTTCCTGGAATTGGAATAGCCACTGAATGCTTGTTAGCTCTGACCAAATCTCAGGAATCAATCAAGCATCTTCGTTTACATCAAATCTGCTCGCCACTGGCAAAGAAGAAAGAAGTGTTCCGATTGTCAGTCTTGGAGAATCTCAAGATCCTTTGTTTGGAAGATTCAATGATTGATCAGATTACTAATGGATACGAGGGTACAGTTTCAACAAGTGTGGAGATCCTACACCTACTTCACTATCAGTTCATTGAATCTCAAGTCCAAGCTGCGACTCACTTCACAGAAGAATTCCGTCTTCTTCTACTCATTAAGAAGAATGTTTTCCCAAACCTCAAACAAGTCTTTGTCCCTTCGGAGCCTATCAACGGAAACGGCGTGGCTACTTCTTCTCCCTTCGCGGTCACGCTTTGGAAACAAAGAAGGATGATTTTGGAGAACGCAGAGGTTTTCAAGGGAGGGAAGGTCTGCCTCAAGACGATCAAATTGACTGAAACAAGCGAGTCGAATATTCATCGTAGGGTTCCTTGCTGGTCAAGCTGTATTACTGAAATGAAATTCTCTCTCTCGTCACTTCCTTTCCTCAGTCGGCGATCCTCTCAAAGAGGAAAACTGTATCTCCTGTTTCGACTGGATCTCACCCTTTCCTCAATGAGTCACAACTTCTCCCCTTTACATTGTTCTAAGGTGATCTTGTCGCTATCGTACTGCCACCCACTTGGAGTTCTCAGGAGAGAGTTGAAGTGGGAAAGATGAACGATGAAAATGTTCTCAGCCAAAGTGAAACAGAGACGATTACATTTGATTGAAAGCGAAGTCGTTGCGAAAAATTGTTCATGATAAAAGTACATTGGGAGAAATTGAGATTGAGTTTGAGATTTGACATTCGATGACGGAATTGAAACAAGATATTGAAAAAGAGAAACAGATTCTCGGAAAAGGACTAGAAGAATTTCAAGACAGGTCGATGGCAGTCTCCTTCGATCCACCAGCATCTGAAGGACGAGCTTTCTTGAATGGTTTAACATCTTCATCTTCATCAATCAGACTGATGACATTCTTTGGTTCTTCAGCTCCAGACTTGCGTTTCCTTGAAGATCCTTCTCCTTTCCCTTCTTCTGCTTTGATGACGGGTTTTACATCTTTGACTTCCTTTTCTTCAATAGAAGAGCTATCCAACACTTTCAAAAGAACCAAAGCCTGTCTGGTTCTATATTTGAAGATGATGTGATGAATTGGAAGTTTGACATTGCGTTGGAAAACTCTGAAAGGTTGAGAGTTGTTGGAAAGGATTGGACTTCCAAAGCCTGTCTTACTTCCAACCAAAGTCCCTTTCTTTGAAGATCTATTTGTAAAGTAGACGTATGGTAGATGCGAGGAATAAGACAAATGGCCCGTAAAAGAGGTGTCGAAGATCTCCAGAACTTCGTACAAAAAACTTACTCATGAATTGGTCCTTTTTCGATGATTGGGTTGAAGACTCTTTGTTTGGTTGCTCCGAGTTTCCCACCGAAAGTTTTAATTTCAAGCTCTCCCTGTAGAGAGACGGCCAATCAAGAAACAGACGGAGAGAGAAGCATCAGATCCCAATTGTAGATCTCAAGAAAAGCATTAATGATACGGGATCAGCGTTCGAGTGAAGCTTGGAAAATTAGACCTACCAATTTGAGAAGATAAGCCTGATCCGTATCGCACTCGTCATCATCGTCGGTGGTTTCCAAGACGGAAAAGTAGAGCGGAAGAGAAGTCGAGGCATCAATAGCTCTATTCGTAAAGGAGAGAAGCTTTTGTGTGCCCCATGCAGATAATGCAGTCTGGCCTGCTATCCAGGAACCATCGGCATAGAGATGCGAAGATTGGTCGTTCCTTGATAGTTACCTGATAAAAGGAATGAAAAGAGATCGAAGAGAGAGGTGATGGATGGATGGACGGATGAGCTTTTCGAAAAAGACGTGGGTAATGACTATCTCTCTAGCTGATGGAAGTGTACACTCACAGGAGCTCTTGAGTAGGCAATGTATTGAACTCCAGGCTCAATTTCGAGAACTGTGGAGGGGAAAATGCAATATCAAAAAGATAGAGAGGTCAAGTTGTAACAGAGTTAGAAAGAGTTTGCTCTCGAATCGTCAACTCTGATCATCATTCCGATGAATATCGTTCTTTTTTGAATGAATCCACAGATCATATGCGATCGACGAATGAGCTTGTATCTCTCGATAGCTTGCACTGATTGGAACAGGAGTTGTAGCTACTCCATCCAACTTCCCAATGCGTCTGTCTATCATTCAATCTACTCTTGCTCCCATTCTTCTTTTCTCTGATTATAATTATAGATACACTGATTGCGGCAGACTACTCTAAACTCTCAATACGGGCATTCACTTACAGCAAGTCATTGTTGTCTTCAATCCCTCAACCTTTGTTTCGACTTGGTGCTCTGGAAATGGCACCCCTTCTTTGTTCTGAACCCAATATTTGAATCCATCCGGTGATAGCATTCTTGCAGATGTTTGACGTCTATTGCAATTCAGTGGTTCTGTCTTGCAATTGAGATTTGAGGAGATCGAGATGTTTCGGTTGTGATGTTCTCTGTCCAAGAAGATTCAAAATTTGACCAAGTCGCGAAGTCTAGATCGAGCTGCAAAGCACCTGAGAATCGGAACGAGCCGAATCAGATTGAATCGTTGGAAAATGAAGATTGAAAGAGTCTACGATACAAGTACAGTTGAAAAGAATGACATGAGAAGAGAGAACTGTAAAGAGAAACGAGACAGCGTGACATCAAGTCAAATCGATAGCAGCCTCCTTCGATCCACCAGCATCGGAAACACGAGCTTTCTTCTTGAAAGGTTTGACATCTTGATCAGCACTGATGATGATCAATGATTTTCTTCTCTCCAGCCTTACGTTTCGAAGATCCCTCTCCTTTTCCCTTGCCTCTCTTGATCAGAGGTTTGACGTCTTCGGTTTCCTTCTCTTCGACCGTTTTGTCTTCCAGTACCTTGAGAAGAAACCAATGCTTCTCTAGTTCTATACTTGAAGATGATGTGATGAGTTGGAAGAGATGGATTAGGCTCAAATTTGATTGTGTTTGGACCCGTTTCTAGCAGCAACTGCATCCCCAAATTGAGTAGCTCGCTCCAATGATGGTCGCTTTTCTTGGAAGCTCTGATAGAAGAGAGGAAAAAGTGTCATGAAGTTAGATGTCGTTTTGTCTTGTCCCTTTGGGTCGAAGATCGCCCTTGAGTCGCTCGAACTTTGACTCACTCGTGGACCTGAGCTTGAGAATTTTGGGGCTTTCCTAGGCCTACGAGGTTGGGAGTGCTCCACACTGACCTCCCTCGGTCATGCATTCAATCTCACCCTACAAAAGAGGCGACACAAGAGCATGCATGGAAATACAGAAAAGAGAGAGAAGAAGAGAATGAGCGAAAGGTAAACTCCGTGAGAATCGAAGTCTTATACAAGGACATTCTCGGTCTACTAGGAAATGAAAACTCACGAGTTTGAGAAGGTATTTGTCATCTCGATTACATAGATCATCGTCATCTGTCGTCTCCAAAGTAGAGAGAAGATCAAGGTAGTAGAGGTTGAAGAATTGATGTTTACACCGAGACAACCTTACTCTTGGATCTAGAATTGACTCTTATGAGCGGAGAACTGATCCAAAGACTATCTGCAGATATTCTGAAACTCCAATCATTGGAGAGAGGAGCCTGAACATCGGAGATTAAGAGAAGAAGAGCTCATCATAAAGATCAATTCAATGTCCCACTCCTTTCATTTCCCAGGACTGACTTACAGTGATTTCTGTACAAACAGAGTATTGGGATCCTCTTTCGATTTCTAGATCTGAAAAAAAATGATGGTTTGAAAAGATTCGCAAACCCCAAAAGAATTAAGTATGCATTCTAGACAGACCGAATGTTACTTCGAGCACTCTCCGTCTAAGCTGGGTAGCATGTATGCTTCTAGAATAGAGACACCGCCTGGAATGTAGATCTACGGGCCTTAATCTAGTCATCTTAGAGCTAGGGTCAAGCTACCGGAGTGGCGACTCTGATTTCTATCTGCTATCCGATGCACTCTACCTCTATCTCTCCTTCTCCATCGCTCTTCCCTTTCGCGTGTTCTTTCCATGCTATCACAACCATCGTTCCTTGACATGGAAACAGAATCTCGACCCAATCAGTAGTTGTTGGATACTCACAACACGTCATCGTTGTCTTCAATCCCTCAACCTTTGTTTCGACTTGGTGCTCTGGAAATGGCACCCCCTTCTTTGTTCTGAACCCAATATTTGAATCCATCCGGTGATAGCATTCTTGCAGATGTTTGACGTCTATTGCAATTCAGTGGTTCTGTCTTGCAATTGAGATTTGAGGAGATCGAGATGTTTCGGTTGTGATGTTCTCTGTCAAGAAGATTCAAAATTTGACCAAGTCGCGAAGTCTAGATCGAGCTGCAAAGCACCTGAGAATCGGAACGAGCCGAATCAGATTGAATCGTTGGAAAATGAAGATTGAAAGAGTCTACGATACAAGTACAGTTGAAAAGAATGACATGAGAAGAGAGAACTGTAAAGAGAAACGAGACAGCGTGACATCAAGTCAAATCGATAGCAGCCTCCTTCGATCACCAGCATCGGAAACACGAGCTTCCTTCTTGAAAGGTTTGACATCTTGATCAGCACTGATGAGATCAATGATTTTCTTCTCTCCAGCCTTACGTTTTCGAAGATCCCTCTCCTTTTCCCTTCTCTCTCTTGACAACAGGTTTGACGTCTTCGTTTTCCTTTTCTTCGACCGAGGTGTCTTCCAGCACCTTGAGAAGAATCAATGCTTGTCTAGTTCTATACTTGAAGATGACGTGATGAGTTGGAAGATCTGGATTATGCTCAAATTGGGTTGTGGTGGAACTGCTTCTAGTAGAGACTGCTTCCCCGAATTGAGTAGACGCACCAATTGTGGTTGCCTTTTTGGAAGCTCTGAGAGAAAAGAGAAAAAAAAGGCAAGCATGAAGATCAGATTCGCTTTGTCTATGTCTCTCGTGTCAAAGATCGTGCTTGCTTCTTTTCAATTTTGAGACTCACTCGTGGACCTGAGCTTGAGGACCTGGTGGCTTCCTGTCATGACGAGGTTTGACCTTTCCACACTTACCGCCGGTGGTTATGCATTCGATCTCGCCCTGCAAAGAAAACGGACACGAAAGCAGAGGGAGAGAAGAGAGAGAGAGAGAGAGAGAGAGAGAGAGAAAGACAAGGTTAGTCCCTTACACAAAGTCGGTCTCAATCTGTACGAAAAGGGACGCACGAGTTTCAGAAGGTAATTCTCGTCTTGATTGCATAAGTCGTCGTCAGCGGTCGTTTCCAAAGCGGAGAAGACCAAGGTAGTAGAAGTTGAAGAATCGATTCTTTTTCCAGAGACGACTCTACTCTTGGATCTAGAGTCAGCTCTTAATTTGGGAGAACTGATCCGAGTGTTATCTGCGGAGACTCTGAATCTCCAATCATTAGAGAGAGAAGCCTGAAGAAAAGCAGATGAAATCAAAAGATTAGAAGAGCAAGAGATAATCAATAGAATCACTTAAGTCCTTCGATTGCGTCCGTTCATTCCCAGGACGGACTTACAGTGACTGCTGTACAGAAAGAGTATTGAGCTCCAACTTCGATTTCCAAATCTGAGAATAGTCATTTGGAAAAAGGGTTCGCGAGCAACGTGAATGAGTAGGCACTTTGAATAAATTGGACAGCTCTGAGAGCATCATTTCAGAGCACTCTCCGTTAAGGTGGTTGCATGTATGCCTCTAGGAAAGAGACATGACCCGAAATTTAGATTCTCTGCCGATAATTAATCATCTTGGAGCTCGGTGAAGCCACCGTAGTGGCGACTGATTTCTCCTTCTGCTATCCGATGCACTCTACCTCTTATCTCTCTTTCTCCTTCGCTCTTCCCACTCGCTTGTCCTTCCCATTCCATCCCGATTGCCATCATTCAACATACAAACAGAGTCTCAACCCAATCAGGAGGCGTTCAATACTCACAACACGTCAACGTAGTCTTTGATCCTTCCACCTTTTCTTCCACCTGGTGTTCTCGGAATGGGACACCTTCTTTGTTCTGAACCCAATATTTGAATCCGTCTTTAGTAATCATCCCCTGACCTGTTTGATGATGATAGGAACTGAAATGAAATGAATTGATGATGGAGTCTTTGGGAGAAGGAACTGGAAAACTCGACGCCATCTTTGTCTCTCAACCCATCACCATCTTTCTACCCTTTTCAAACTAGAAACTCAAGATCAAACCTACCAAATCGATTTTCAGAACAAGCCAAACTCAACTCGAAACCCAACCAACTCGAATCAAGCAAGAGCAGCTCAAATTCAACGTCTATCGTTTGTCACCAACCTCTACCACCTCATCAGTTCTCTTCCTCTTCCCTCTCCTACAAACACCTCACCTCTATTCTATCCTATCGAACAACCAAATATGACATCTTCACCTTCTGGTAATGCTCTCATCTTAAAGAGGCAACTAGCCGAATTGAAGAAGCGTACGTTTCAATCGATACCCATCTTTCCACTTTGACTTTTCATCAATAGCTCACCTCTCTTTCTCTACCTCCTTTTCCCTTCTTCCAGGCCCAGTCGATGGTTTCAGTGCTGGCTTGAAGAATGATGACAATCTTTACGAAGTAAGTTGGAGGAGCTCATGATGTTGGCTACAAGATCAGCCACCCACAAAGATGGCAAGATGTTTCAAACATTGCACACACCCCTTATCGCTCGAGAATTAGGGTTGTAGAACGACTTGAAATGGTGTTTGATGTAATGATTTGAATACTGACAACACTTTCAACCTTCGTCTTCATCTTGTTCAGTGGGAAATCATCGTCATTGGTCCAAATGGTCAGTACCTCTTCATCCTTTGCTTACACTCCCTCTCCCTTCCTACTGTCATGCATCGATCTAGCATCTGACCTTTGCTTTTCATTCTTTTCTTTGATTCTCAATTTCATCTACTTCAAACCTGACCTGCGTTTACTGTGCGGAATTGGTGCTCTTCAAATTTCTCAAAATCTTCAATTCAACTTTTTCTCTCTCTCTCTCGACAACATTCAGACACCCTTTATGAAGGTGGTTTCTTACGTGCAGAGCTAATATTCCCACCAGAATTCCCTCTGTTGCCACCAAAGATGAAGTTCATCACAAAGATGTGGCACCCAAACATTTATCCAGATGGCAACGTCTGTATCTCTATCTTGGTGAGTGGGAGGCTTGGGAGTGGCAGTGATCAGATCGGTGGCTAGACCTTGGGTAGGATTTGGTAGGATATCAATTCGATGAAACTGATAGATTGATATTGGGAGGTAGAGAAACTCTGTGAGAAGTTGGCGTTGGAGCTGTTTCAGAATCGAGACTTCATGAGCAGATCTCTCCTGCTCTTGGACGAGCTCAAGAAGCTTTCAGATAGCTCTTGAGATCCTCTGAAATATATCTTGGTATTTTTCAAGTGTTCAGGAGCAAGATCTCATCAGGAATGTTGAGCTCAGGAGCTGAGATCGAGGTCAAGTCTGACTCTAGGGAGGGAACCATCTTCAAGTCCTCGAGATTGGATATATGCCTCTACTTTGTCTCAATTCACGACTTCCAAGACCTTCGGAAGATTGATATTCCAACCCGGATGACTGATTTGATTCAGATAAGCTGACTCAAAGCTCTCTCTTTTCCCTGTCCAACCTCTATCCACTCCTCTGTTTTCTTTCCATCTTTGGTTTTCCTTCCACAGCACCCTCCTGAGCAAGATCAATATGGGTACGAAGATGCAGGAGAAAGATGGCTTCCAGTCCACAGTGTTGAATCTATCGTGAGTCGTCTCATCAGCTCAAGGAAAGTTTCACCTTTCGTTTCTTCTCTGACCTCGATCTTTCTGTACCTTCATTCTCTCGTACAGCTACTCTCCGTCATCTCTTTGCTATCCTCCGACACTCCAAACACTGATTCTCCTGCAAACATTGATGCTGCAAAGGAAGTTAGAAACGACATTTCGGCTTATCGTAAGAAGGTAAGTAACTAATCTCTCATCGAGATTTTGATCTTCTTCGCGTCTGACCCTCTCTCCCTCGAGAACTCTTTTGCTGATCATGTCTGTCTCGTTTCTCTTTTTACCAATCTCCTCTCAGGTCCGTCGTCTAGTAAGACAATCAGCAGAAGAAGCATTCGAGTAAATCGAAAAGAAGCTCGTCTACTTCTTCTCCCTGGTTTTCCTTCTACGTCTCTTCTATCTTTCCATAAGTCGGTCATCGTTGTTCAATCTATTCAAGAGTCATCAAAGCATCACTTTCTTGCCCCGAATTAGCGCATCTCTTCTTTCTCTCTCTCCTCAATGGTCTTTCAATCTTTCAAGGTTCCTTTTTTTTTGTTCAATTTCCATAATACTTCACTTCCTCTCCCCCTTTTATTTCGACTCCTTTCTTCCTCTCAACTCCTCTAACTTTGTAACCTCCACTCGACCTTCCTTTGTGAGAACAATTGTCTTTACAGCTGTCTCTGTCATTCGATTATGTCTCGCTTCTGTTAATGTCTTCTCATTCTTTCCATTCTGACCTGTTCTCGAGTCTGTTTCTTTTGGATTTTCTTTGCTTTCGAGATGGTCGCTGATTAGGAGACTGTAGAGTAGGAAGCGCAGATGGAGGCTGCTGGTTGCTCTCAACCTTCTCAATCTCAACGACCATCCTTTCAGAAACGACGAGATGATCGCCAGAGATGGGACGATGTTCTTTGTCAGAGATCAAAATGGAGTTCCATTTGAGGAATACATGACTTCAGTAGTCCAAGACGGCACCAAGACGATAATGACAGCTTGTGAGTGGAAGTGGGGGTGGCACAAAGTCGTAGTCAAGGAGAATCTCTTTGGGAGAGGCTAGTAGGAGGTAGATATGACTTGGGATCTGTAGAAATACATTAAGAGGTCTCATTGGAATCGATCTATGCCCTCTCATCACGACGTGGCTGCAAGGGAGCTCAATGTTTGGGGATAGATAAGAGCAACACTGTGGACGGAGTGGCGTACACCATTCCAAACTACTTTCTTCCTTGCAAAGTTGGGAAATCGAGTGGATTTCACTCTGGAAAACTCATATCTTCTTCCGATTAGGAGATACACAAAGAAGGAAGTGGAGAGAGAGAGGCTGGATGGGAACAACACTCATTCAAGATAGCTAATCCTTCTAACTCTTCCCTTTGCACCTCTTTCTCTCCTTTTCAGACATTGAGATCAAACCCGAAACGAGATACTCTGTCCATTGTGAAGCTCCTGTAAGTCATGCTCTCTCTCTCTCTCTCATTTCTTATCTAGCCTTTCCCTCACTGATCCACTTTTACTTCTGCACTTCTCAGCCTCGTTACGACGCCTCTAGAGTCAAATTCTTAGTCGACAACAACTATCTCAGAGGTCACACTGTATCTCAAGGAAGACATCGTAAAAGTCAAGTAAATGGTCTTAGCTTCTCTGCAGTCGAATTGACCGACAATGAAGATGATTGTCTTTTGGATGAAGAAGTACTTAGCAAGTTGGGAGAAATCGAGATCAAATTGAGTTATGGAATAGAAGGAACTAGACAAGTGGATGAGAAGAGATTCGAGGAGAAATGTCGTGAACGTTAGGAAAAGGAAAGAGAGGGTTCTGGATCTGCAAAGATTTTAGAGTGAGTAGAGAGGACAAAGATTGGAGTAGCTCTACCTGAGTCTCGATCGATGACTGACATTTTTTCTTATCCTCCGCTTTGGCCTGGGTCTTTTAGGTCTACAAAGAAGTTCGAAATCGCTGCTAGAACTTCTTTCAAGAATCGTAAGAGATCCAACAACCATCATCGTCATCGCTCTCATTCAAACGCAGGTTCAAACCATTCGAACTCTAGATTCGGTCCTCAACCTTTTGCAAACAATAACTACAACTACAATAGACAGCATCAAAGAGAACCTTATTTTGATCAATATCAGAATCAAAACAACGCATACAATCGTCAAAATCCCTATCACAACAACCAAAATCAAAACTTCTACCCACCTCAATCAATTACAGACCTTCAACTTCCAACATCAAATGCAACTACCTCGTTATAACGACGATCGTTATGATAGACCACCAACGAAAGTCATCAACACCTTCCAAGATTCTAGAAACCTTCCCAGCTTTCATGTCAAATTCTTCTACAGAACCAAAGATTCTTTATCATTACTAGGTATCGAGACTGCAGAAGAAGGGAAAGAATGGCAGAAAATGCTAATAGATCTTCAAATAGACTTTACTTGGGTTGTCATGAGGTTGAAGATGAGATCAAGGATGAAAGGAAAATGAGGGAAGTCAAGCCAAAAGTAAAAGTAATGGTCAATCTGTAGAGGCTGTTAGATTAGGGAAAAGAAAAGGTAGAATCAGTGAAGATGGTAGAGAAGAATCGAAGAGGAAGATGCTAGAGAAGTTGATGCTATCATCAATGTGGATTACGATGAGGATGATGAGGTTTACGAAGTCAGACCGGTTAGAAAGAAACCTCGTGTCTTTGAAGGTTCTACTTATGAGACTGCAATTGATTTGACTGGAGATTAAGGGATGTCTGTGTTGTTCTTCGATTTATTTTTCAGTTGGATGTATTTGTATCTCGTCAGTTGTCAGTGAACGAACGTTCTTCTTCTTCCACGATCGACTCTGCGCGTCAGATCGTGTTTTCTGCGCGATTTTGCTTTCGTGTAGCTCTTTTGACTCTATGAATCCAGTCTGTTCGATTGAAGCCCTAGATTGACATGGTTGATGGTCGGTGGCGTGGGAAGCTTTCCCTGCCCTCTCTCGAGGGCCTGTGTTCTCCAACTTTCGCAAGAACGTCTCATTCTTTCCGTTTTCATTGTGGCTTTTACGCATTGCTTTTGTACGTCATTCTGAGAGAGAGGAGAACGCCGAGCTGATCTAGTCTCGGCGAGTGAGCTCTAAGGATGTCTTTGTCATCTCAATTCCTTCTTTCCCTTCAACCACTACCATCATTTTCAAACAATGGCTAGAGCCACAAAGACATCATCCAAACCTTCTACTCCCAAATCAACCAGCAAACGTACTGCTTCCTCATCGGCATCCACTCCAAGAAGCGGTTCATCCAGAAGAGGTAAAGTCATGGTGAACCTTCGCGAGTCTCCGTCTTCGGAAGATGAGTCTGATGACGATTCTGATGGCAGTGCTTTCGAAGAAGAGGAAGCAGACGTTCAGGTTGAATCCGAAGAATCTGATTCGGCTATCACTAGTCAAGATGAGGAGGACGATTCTGAGGAGGATGAGATTCCCAGACCTTCACCAAAGAAGCAAAAGAAGAACGATGGATCGAAGAAGGCTGTCGAATCTCCAAAAGCTAGTGGCTCTACTTCAACATCCAGAAGTGGAAAGAAACAGGAATTCGACGAAGATGGCAGGATTGTTACTGAGATTGTTAAGGCTCCAAAGGAGCAAGGTGAGTTCTAAGTTCCCTCACCTCCACCTTTTCGATACGAGACGAGCTCTACCCGCAAACGTATTCCATTTCTGGTCCTGTCGTCAGGTCTGTAGCATGCTGAAACAAGTTCCTTCTTCTCTCACACGCCCTACCTCTGACTTGCAGTCCCAGCTGATCAGATATCAGTCCATTTGATGAACCTCATGGCTGATCTTTGCGATCCAGAGAAGAATGATAGAGAATGGTTCAAGGCTCGAGATCCACTTTGGAGATATGTCGAGAAGAACTGGAATAACTTCGTCACCACACTTCTAGAAAAGCTGATGGACGTAGATGAAACGGTTCCATTGATGCCTCACAAGGATCTCACCTACAGAATCTACAGAGACGTTCGATTGTGTCTTGATAAGGCGAGAATCTCTTCTTCTAGAGACGATATCTAGCCTGTTCCTATTTCAAAAAAGAGTCGTTTCTGAAACCATTCTCCTTTCGTTTCTCGATTTCTTCTCGCTATCAGACGCCTTATCGTAAGAAGATGCTGGCCACCTTTGGACGTGGAGGTAGAAAAGGTGGAACTGATTTCGCAGATTATCACGTAGAGGTTGGTAAAGGACAAGTCTCGATTCAAGGTGGATGGTGGGAACCGAACAAGGAGAGACTTGAAATCTTCAGAGGACACCTCGTGAACAATACTCCAGAAGGTAGAAACATCAAAGCGATCGTTTCTTCGAAAGAGTTCGTAGACATGTTTGGTCCACCAAGAACCACCAAAGTCGAAAAGAAGAAAGGAAAGAAACAAAGTGGAAAGGACGCTACACCTTTGGAGAAAGTCAATCTTTGGGGAAGTTCGAACGAATTGAAGAAATGTCCAAAGGATTATCCATCTGATCATCCAGAGATTGAATGGTTGAAGCTGAAGAGTTTCTGGGTCGAGAAGAGGTGAGTATATGCTGAGATGCTTGGGTAGTCGAACGGGTGGCGAGAAGCTGACTCGAACTTCTTCGTTTCATCACAGTCTTCCCGACGAAGAAGCTCTCAAGCCAGACTTTCAAGATAAGATCTGTGAGATAGCTTTGGTCATCAAGCCTCTGGTACAAGCGTGAGTGCAGGAAGAAGAGCTCCCTTCGTGTCGTTTCGACTTTTGATCTTGAAGCTGAAGATTCTCTCTTTTCGATTCTCGTCTCTATGTTCACAGTTTGAACGACATCATCTATCCACCTCCACCACCTCCTGAAGACTAGAATGTTTCGAACGATCTATGCTTTGGTTCCTTTCTGATTTATTGTGAGATTCGAATTTGTTCTCCTGTGGAAGACGATTGCTTCTGGTTTACGGATGCTCATAGAGTACCCTGGATCCCTTTTCATGTAACTCTACATAGTATTATTGAAACATATGTAAATATTCGACTCGCCTCTGCTGTGGTTTGAGCAAAAACGAAACGGCAAGGAGGTCTTGCAAAGGAGCTTCAAGGGGTTCTCTTGCTCAGACTACTCCTTCTCTGCTGCGAATCCTCTTGAGCCATTTTTCTCCTTGGTGAAAATGCTGTTCTAACTCCACTTTTTTCTTTGCCCTCTATGGAAGGATCGATTTCGCCACTCCCTTCCCGAGCTCCTATAATTAGTGAGCCAAGACCCTCGACTGTGGAAGACGAGACCGAAGGATCTTCGCTTCCGCCAGACCTCTCGATATTGGCAGGGAGTCGAGGCGAGAATCGAAGAGAATTAATGATCTCGAGGATATGATTGAGAAGGTGGGAGGGAGGGAGCGGGAAGGATGGGTCGATTCTCTAGAGAAGGAGGTTTGAAGCTCAGCGTTTCCTTGACTTGGCAGAGCCCAAAAAGAGGCATTCTCGACCTTTCCCTTCTTCTCCTCTTACCACAACCTCCTTTTCCTCAAAACTTCTCCTTTTCCCCTCAAGAAACCTTCAAAACCTCTAATCAACTCTACTCTAGTCTCCTCTAATCTTACTCTAGCCATGCGTTTCTCTCTAATCGCTTTCGTCGCAGTCGTCGCTGCTTCTGCTTACGCATCTCCTCTCGAAACGAGATCATCTCCAGACAACACTGTAATTATAAGTCTCACAATCTGCTTTAGAAAGTCAATCCCTCAATTGAAGCAACGTCGAAGCTGCATTGCAAGACGTTTGACCTCTTTGAGTGGAGATTGATCCAACAAACACCCCGCAATCCCGCATTTGCTGACTGACACCTGACCTTGATTTCCATTCCCTGTCTTCCAGGTCTACATCACCTCTGCTACTGATTATTGTCTCATGCTTCCGAGAGACAAGTACACCACCATTGGAGACAGTGAACGTCCAGGAGGAGTGAGTTGCTCCACTTCCACACTGGTTTCTGCTACCCAACATAATGTGTGCTCGATCGTTGCTCTGACAATTGTCCTTCTCATCTTTTGGAATGATTTAAACTCTTCCTTAGGTCAAATCGTACTGCACGAATAAGTACTCGAATTCCCAAGGTGAGTTGTTTGAAAGACTTTGATTTGCCTTTGTCACTAAACGCTGACCTCTCTGGACTCTCTCCCTATCTTTTGCGCCATTGCTCTTTACAGGAAAGATTCCAGCCAAGTTCTGGAAAAACGGTGGACCCAACTTCAAGAAGACTTCCAAGTATGTCCAATTGACCGGTGAGTGACAGAGAGTGAGCAAAGACGACTGGGCTTCGATCTCGTCTGTTCGAAGACGAAGGGCTAACGTTTTCGCAATATCTTTCTATGCTCTTGTTTCTCTCAGGATGTATCAACCCAGGATCTTCTCCACGTCTCGTTCCTTCTGGTGAGTCCTTGGACCGTATTCTCGGCCTTCAAACTGGCAAGCTCATCGATATCGAGGCTGATCATTCTGTCTTGTTCTCTCACTCTCTCTCTCTCTCCATCTCTCTCTCTCTCTCTCTCTCTGTCTCTCTCTTTGATGAAATAAATGGATAAAATAAAAGACGGCGGTGGCCAATATGATTCAAATGGGGGGGATGGAGGTAGAGGTAATCCAGCTGGCTCTACCTGTATCGGTTATGCAAGGTGGGTTTCATTGAGCGTCGTTGCTTGTCATTTCTCTTGTCTGACACTCTCTTTCCCCTTTACCTTTCTCTTTTTGTCTCCATTATCTTTCCACTCTTACTTTCTCTGCAATCCTAGCTACGTCGAGATCGTTGGTGAGTCTTCTTGGGTGTAAATAATGCTTCCTGATGTCGGACTCTGACTCTATCTCTCGTTTCGCTCCTCTCTCTCTCCGACACTCCTCTTACAGAACCTGATGCCAACCGTGCCTGTATCAGATGCTGTAAGAATCCAGCTGATTGTGATCTCTCCAGAGACACTCAAGGTTGTCCAGCTGTCATTCCTGGAAACTACAACGGCTGCAACTAAATCCTCAAAGCTTGAAGTCGATTCGCGTCTAGCTTCATTCACACAGTCATTACCTTTTCTCTTTGCTACGCTCTGTTGATACTCAATTACTCAAACTTTTACTGCTAATATGGACAGTCTCTCTTTTCTTGCTTCTTTGTGTCGAAAGAAGAAATGAGTCGAGAGTGGTGTCTGACACCACCGGCGATTTCCCACCTGCAGACTTCTTCTCTTGAATCACACAGCTGTTACAGCTACTTGAATGACGATGCTGGGTACTCAGTTCAAGCCTCAAGCGTAGACGCTCGACCTGATTGAGGAGACTGTTGAGGCAGACGAGCTGAAGCAGATTACATGCTCGTCTGGGACTTTCCGCACGCCCTAGCCTCTTCCTTGATTTGATCTTCTTTTTGTAGAAAATCTCTTGTTTTCCCCTTTTCATCTCACCAGGATCACTCAAACCTCATGTCGGTTTGTCGCAGAATCGATTTTCTTTTCATCGACTCTCTAGACTCGAGAATTAAAACCGAAATTTGCTCTGCTCTCAAGCACTTTCATCCTTCACCTCGATGACTACAGATGGAGGGAAACCAGTTCTAGTGCTGTCGTCAGACTCGGATCCGCTCCGTGTTAACAGAGACGCAAGATAAGCAATCATCGGCAGAAGAAACTTTTGAAAATTTGGTAACGTTGAATCCTACTATTCTTCTCTCTCTCTGCCTCTAGACTTCTCCCAGTGTCAATTTTGTACTTTTTCTCATCACGGCTTCATATCAGAGCTCCTCTCAGACAAGCGTCTCAGAAGAAACTTCCTTTGATCAGACGGGCTCCGCGCGCTCGCTTTCTTGTTTTAAAAAGACCAAACTACTTGCTGGGCCTTCTTCCCTTGGAACTCTATTTTGCGCCCGGGAAGTTCTGTAAAGAGTTCCTCAGTCTCTTGTCTCTTAAGTATTCAGAGATCAATAGGTACAGCTCTCCGCTAACGTTTCCTACTGACTCGATCGCCTTTTTCAGATACGCCCGTCTCGAGGCTAACGACAAAACATCCTTCGTCTCTGGTGGACGTCGACTGGGCTCAAGTTCGGTTTGAGATTTTTTCTTCGTTACGTGGGTTCTCTTGCCTCTGGCTTTACTCCAGAGAGCGCACGTAGTAGTAGCAATCAGATAGGCGCGGAAAAGGTGAGCTGGCAGAGTGTAAGAATCCTATAACAAAGGCGAGCAGACATCCAGAACGTGTAGTCGGAAAGACTTATTACCGACGAGAAGAAACAAATAGAAGAGTAGGGTCTGGTTCGCCTGTGATGGGCCAAGTTTTCTGGATTTGAAGAAAGAAGACCCATCTAAAGCAAGCATAGAAGCCTTTGTTGAAGCTTAGGGAAAGTTTGTGCCAGCTCTGAACACTCAAAGCTCTCGTATTGCACGAATAAGTACTCGGATTCCCAAGGTGAGTTGTTTGAAAGACTTCGATTTGCCTTTGTCACTAAACGCTGACCTCTCTGGACTCTCTCCCTATCTTTTGCGCCATTGCTCTTTACAGGAAAGATTCCAGCCAAGTTCTGGAAAAACGGTGGACCCAACTTCAAGAAGACTTCCAAGTATGTCCAATTGACCGGTGAGTGACAGAGAGTGAGCAAAGACGACTGGGCTTCGATCTCGTCTGTTCGAAGACGAAGGGCTAACGTTTTCGCAATATCTTTCTATGCTCTTGTTTCTCTCAGGATGTATCAACCCAGGATCTTCTCCACGTCTCGTTCCTTCTGGTGAGTCCTTGGACCGTATTCTCGGCCTTCAAACTGGCAAGCTCATCGATATCGAGGCTGATCATTCTGTCTTGTTCTCTCACTCTCTCTCTCTCTCCATCTCTCTCTCTCTCTCTCTCTCTGTCTCTCTCTTTGATGAAATAAATGGATAAAATAAAAGACGGCGGTGGCCAATATGATTCAAATGGGGGGGATGGAGGTAGAGGTAATCCAGCTGGCTCTACCTGTATCGGTTATGCAAGGTGGGTTTCATTGAGCGTCGTTGCTTGTCATTTCTCTTGTCTGACACTCTCTTTCCCCTTTACCTTTCTCTTTTTGTCTCCATTATCTTTCCACTCTTACTTTCTCTGCAATCCTAGCTACGTCGAGATCGTTGGTGAGTCTTCTTGGGTGTAAATAATGCTTCCTGATGTCGGACTCTGACTCTATCTCTCGTTTCGCTCCTCTCTCTCTCCGACACTCCTCTTACAGAACCTGATGCCAACCGTGCCTGTATCAGATGCTGTAAGAATCCAGCTGATTGTGATCTCTCCAGAGACACTCAAGGTTGTCCAGCTGTCATTCCTGGAAACTACAACGGCTGCAACTAAATCCTCAAAGCTTGAAGTCGATTCGCGTCTAGCTTCATTCACACAGTCATTACCTTTTCTCTTTGCTACGCTCTGTTGATACTCAATTACTCAAACTTTTACTGCTAATATGGACAGTCTCTCTTTTCTTGCTTCTTTGTGTCGAAAGAAGAAATGAGTCGAGAGTGGTGTCTGACACCACCGGCGATTTCCCACCTGCAGACTTCTTCTCTTGAATCACACAGCTGTTACAGCTACTTGAATGACGATGCTGGGTACTCAGTTCAAGCCTCAAGCGTAGACGCTCGACCTGATTGAGGAGACTGTTGAGGCAGACGAGCTGAAGCAGATTACATGCTCGTCTGGGACTTTCCGCACGCCCTAGCCTCTTCCTTGATTTGATCTTCTTTTTGTAGAAAATCTCTTGTTTTCCCCTTTTCATCTCACCAGGATCACTCAAACCTCATGTCGGTTTGTCGCAGAATCGATTTTCTTTTCATCGACTCTCTAGACTCGAGAATTAAAACCGAAATTTGCTCTGCTCTCAAGCACTTTCATCCTTCACCTCGATGACTACAGATGGAGGGAAACCAGTTCTAGTGCTGTCGTCAGACTCGGATCCGCTCCGTGTTAACAGAGACGCAAGATAAGCAATCATCGGCAGAAGAAACTTTTGAAAATTTGGTAACGTTGAATCCTACTATTCTTCTCTCTCTCTGCCTCTAGACTTCTCCCAGTGTCAATTTTGTACTTTTTCTCATCACGGCTTCATATCAGAGCTCCTCTCAGACAAGCGTCTCAGAAGAAACTTCCTTTGATCAGACGGGCTCCGCGCGCTCGCTTTCTTGTTTTAAAAAGACCAAACTACTTGCTGGGCCTTCTTCCCTTGGAACTCTATTTTGCGCCCGGGAAGTTCTGTAAAGAGTTCCTCAGTCTCTTGTCTCTTAAGTATTCAGAGATCAATAGGTACAGCTCTCCGCTAACGTTTCCTACTGACTCGATCGCCTTTTTCAGATACGCCCGTCTCGAGGCTAACGACAAAACATCCTTCGTCTCTGGTGGACGTCGACTGGGCTCAAGTTCGGTTTGAGATTTTTTCTTCGTTACGTGGGTTCTCTTGCCTCTGGCTTTACTCCAGAGAGCGCACGTAGTAGTAGCAATCAGATAGGCGCGGAAAAGGTGAGCTGGCAGAGTGTAAGAATCCTATAACAAAGGCGAGCAGACATCCAGAACGTGTAGTCGGAAAGACTTATTACCGACGAGAAGAAACAAATAGAAGAGTAGGGTCTGGTTCGCCTGTGATGGGCCAAGTTTTCTGGATTTGAAGAAAGAAGACCCATCTAAAGCAAGCATAGAAGCCTTTGTTGAAGCTTAGGGAAAGTTTGTGCCAGCTCTGAACACTCAAAGCTCTCGTATTGCACGAATAAGTACTCGGATTCCCAAGGTGAGTTGTTTGAAAGACTTCGATTTGCCTTTGTCACTAAACGCTGACCTCTCTGGACTCTCTCCCTATCTTTTGCGCCATTGCTCTTTACAGGAAAGATTCCAGCCAAGTTCTGGAAAAACGGTGGACCCAACTTCAAGAAGACTTCCAAGTATGTCCAATTGACCGGTGAGTGACAGAGAGTGAGCAAAGACGACTGGGCTTCGATCTCGTCTGTTCGAAGACGAAGGGCTAACGTTTTCGCAATATCTTTCTATGCTCTTGTTTCTCTCAGGATGTATCAACCCAGGATCTTCTCCACGTCTCGTTCCTTCTGGTGAGTCCTTGGACCGTATTCTCGGCCTTCAAACTGGCAAGCTCATCGATATCGAGGCTGATCATTCTGTCTTGTTCTCTCACTCTCTCTCTCTCTCCATCTCTCTCTCTCTCTCTCTGTCTCTCTCTTTGATGAAATAAATGGATAAAATAAAAGACGGCGGTGGCCAATATGATTCAAAGCGGTAATGGTGGAGCGGTCTTGGTTGTGTGAAATGAGTCTCGTCAAAGCACAGGATCGTTTGTCGTCTGGCTTTCTCGAAATCTTGAACTTGGTTTTCTTCTACACTTTTTATCTCTATAGCAATCGTAGAGCTCTCGATTTCCCATACTCCTCCTACAGAATTCTCTCTTTCTTTTGGTTCTTTTTCGTCGACTCTCAAGGTCATCCTTTATCACCGCCCAACAGCGGGACGGGTTGCTTTCCAAGGACTCGTTCCATTCAGTCATACAGAAGGGAAATGAAGATGAGCAACACTTGTTTTCTCAGGATTTCATGGTATCGTCGAGTAGTTCGAAGTCGATTTAGATCAGACATTGAAGGAGGCGTCCTTTTTGTGCAACCTTGCTTCTTCTGATAGGATCCTCTCCTTCTTGATTTCTCTCTTGCTTTCTAATTTGCCGAGACTCCGTTATCAGAAGATTTCATTGTATTCCCCAGTCCATCGATGCCGACGCATAGCCATATGCTCTCGAGCTCGGTGTATCAAGGGGAACAAACCTTTTTGTGCGACGCGACCTCTCTGCATTTCCTTCTTTTTTCACAAATCCTACCCATTTTCTCCGTTTCTTTTCCCTCTGAAAATATAGTTTCAAACTCAGAAAACTCGACTCATGCAATGCTGAACAAATACAAAAGAAACTCCCTTCTCTTGGAAGATCTCTCTTTCCCTAAAACTTCCTTTCTCTTGTTCTTCTTCTTCCCTTCAAGATGATCCTTTCCCCTCCCACTCTCTTTCTCATTCTTCTCTTCTTCAACTTCAATCTCTTCTCTCAAGTCGTCAACGGTCAAACCAGTTTCAACGTCACCTTCGATCCCAGTCTTCAACCACCACCTAAAGCAGACGATCCCAATCTTCGTTACCCCTCTGCTCAAGCTCCGTCGTTGAGCAACTGGGTTCTTTCGGAAAGCTTCGGCATCCATGCCAAACCTAAGACTAGGGTCTTTGACTGGGAGGTATCTTGGAGAAAAGGTTCACCAGATGGTTTCGAGAAGCCTGTCATCGCGATTAATGGTCTCGTTCCAGGGTGAGTTTGATGAACGAGCTCTTTGGATTTTCTTCTTCGTCACGATGCTGAAGCTCATTTTCACCTCTTTATGCATCCCTTCTCTCCAGTCCCCTTCTCGAAGCCAACGAAGGAGATACGATCAAAGTCAATGTCAAGAACAACCTCAACATCGCTACCACTATCCATTGGCATGGACTGTCCCAAAATGGTACGACTTGGTCAGATGGCGTTCCCGGATTCACTCAATGTCCGATCCCTCCATTCTCTTCTTATCAATACGAGTTCAAATTCCTTTCTTTCGGAACCTTGTGAGTCGATCATGGTACTAGAGAACCATCGTCTCGGCTGAGCGTCGACTGACAACACATTCTGTCTTGTCTTTTCTTTTTCGTCTCTTTCGTCTTTCTTTCGAATGGAATCTTCCTTGCAAAAACCCAAGCTGGTATCATGCTCATTCATCTTCTCAGTACACTGATGGTCACTCTGGTCCTATGATAGTTCATTCGAAACGTGATCCACTCGTCCTCGGAAAGGATTACGACAAGATGTTTAACTCGACTTTTGACCTTCAAGCTGAAGATTCTCTCTTTTCGATTCGCGTCTTTATGTTCACAGTCTGAACGACATCATCTATCCACCTCCGCCACCTCCTGAAGACTAGAATGTTTCGAATGATCTATGCCTTGGTTCTTTTCTGATTTATTGTGAGATTCGGATTTGTATGGAAGATTTGTAAGATCAGAGAGTCCAGATTTCTTGCAAAGCTCTACGTCAAGACATTGATCCTTCTCTCATCCACTCGAAACTTACTTTTTGTATCTTTAGAAGCCTTTCGAGTGATATCGCAGAACGAGTTCACCCTCTTCAGTCGCCTTGTCAAACAGCTCTGCCTCGTCTTTTGATTCTCGGAGCTCGTCAATAATCTTCCTAGTCTTTCGATCTAAAGAGTTTGAGAAAGTCTAACAAGGATGCAATGCAACCAAACCCGACGAGTTGCCTTTTTCGCAAGTCGAGGAACACTGTCGTGCATCAAAGTAGGCTCCGCTTGTGCTTTTTTTCTTTTTCATGGAGACCTCTCTCTGCTGGCATTCCCCTTTCCTTTTTGGTTCCTTTGCAATCAACAAAATCCTCAAACTTTCAGTAGCCTTTCAGAAGCAGTCGAGAGAGAATTCTCTGCTCGAGGCCACCTTTCTCCGCACTAGGGCCAAGAGGTAGGCATGGGCCTCTTTTTCCCTTCTTGCTCAAAATGCTCGAAAAGTTTCTTCTTCTCTCTTACCTCTTCTCAACTCTCTCCTCTAATCTCTAAAAAGTTGGTTTATTAGATTCAGTGGCATAACAACAAGATCCACCAAATCAAGTGAATACATCGACTCTCCACAAATCACTGTAATTCTCCCAACATCTTCGCTCTTTCCATCCTCAGCTCTCTCTTTACGACCCTTTTTCCCCTCGCCTTCCTTCTCCTCTTCTCTTCTTAGACTCTCTCCTCGACCCCTTCAATACTTCTGATTCGTTATACTCGTCGATCATACTATCAGCTCCAACTACTCTACCAATTCTACTCCATCATCGTTCTTCAACTTTTAGCATAACGACTTCAACATCTTCATCCGCAAAGCTCCCTCCACATCCACTCAATAACTCTTTTCGCTCCAAACCCTCATCTTCAACTTATTCGAAGTCATTATCACAAATGTCTAACTCAAATCACTCTGGAACACTTCAAAATGTAGCCGCAGATTCACAGGAGAAGTCTGGAGGCCAAACTGAGCCAAAAGGTCAAGACTCAAGATTGGGAAGTCGAAAAATCTTAAAGAGACCTTCTTCTGTACTCGATGATCAATCTGAGAACAGAGATTCTACAAAAGCAAAGTCAATGGATCTGGAAGTCGATGGAAGAGATCAATCAGGTGCGGCAATTGAGAGAGATAAGGGAAACGTCAGGCAGTCTAGTGAGTATCCAAATAGGCAATGACGAGAGAGAAGTCTGTTGAAGGTAGAACAGGT
Source organism: Hemileia vastatrix (assembly GCA_030280995.1). NCBI lineage: Eukaryota > Fungi > Basidiomycota > Pucciniomycetes > Pucciniales > Zaghouaniaceae > Hemileia > Hemileia vastatrix. The sequence goes on from JASXTE010000396.1 coordinate 45,959, forward strand.
GTAGAAACTGGTATCGATGGAAAAGAGGTCGATATGGAGGCTTGAAGGACGACACGCCTTCTTCGTTCTGAGAACTGGACGTCTCGAGAAGTGGCAAATCTCAATTCCTGACTTCCATCGCTTTCTTCTTCTTCCACTCTCCTCCAGCTACCGATCGCTCTCCTCAGCACACTACCACCTCTTCAAAAGTGGCAGAGTTCTCTGGACAGTTCAAACAGCCACCTGCTCCCAAACCAAGGAAGAAGAAGGCAACGAAGCCCAAGGTGGTCAAACCGGCTAGTTCTGAACGTGACAGTGTCACCGTCATCGCTGAGAAGTTGCGTTCATTGCCTCCAGGATGGTACTACAAGGAGGATCTCATCTTGAATCATGGTCTGACTCGAGCTCAGCTTGGGAAAGCTAAGAGAAGCACGACCAGAGCCGAACTCAACTTCAGAGGGGAAGACGACAAGATACAAGTGCGTTTAGCGGCTTCGAAAGCTTCAACGAAGCAGACTTCGTCGATCCAAACAGGAAGAGAGCTGCTGGCAACCCGACGTCAGAACTTCTACCATATAGTAAGAAAGTCAAAGCTGGAACTGCTCTTGGGACTTCACTCGATGCTTCTGAATCAAACCAACCTCCTAGAAAGAAGATCAAAACGAATTCAACTGCAACCAATCCACTCTGTTCTCAAGGAGGTTCATCTGGTACGCCAATCACCATCGGATCGGATTCTGATGATGAAAAGAACGGTGAAGTCGTTGCAGAAAAGCAGCAAGGCAAAGGGAAAGCAAGAGAATTGGATTCTTCTCGAGAGATTGAACTTCCACCAACTTCTGATCGTCAAGATAGTCCTGCTCTCGAAGAGCAAGAACATCCAGAAGATCTTAGAAGACTCAAGAAAGGTGTCGCAGCTTCACTAGGTCATCAAGATTACGAACCAGACCTTCCAATCGCTTCAACCTCGAAATCTGGAATCCCTTCTTCTTCTTCTTCATCAAAGATCACCTCTCCTGGGGCTACCAACGATCGTTCTTACAAGTTTTCATGGGAGAGTACGAGTTCTGGCTAACGTTACCGCCGGGTTGTTGACTCCTGCAGGTTATAGAGGATCGAATGCACCTCCTCTTCCAGACTCAATTCTGATCAACGGACAAGGGATCTACAAGTGAGTCTTCGAGCGTCGATTCTTTCGCCACTTCGATCAAGCCTCGACCATCCAGTTTGGCTTTTGACTTTTCCTTCTTTTCTGATTCCCTTTTCTTCTCACCTTTCGTTTGTTCTTCTCTCTCAGCTGCTCTTACGCTCCAGCCGGTTCAGATTGCGAGCAGAAACCTCATCCGGAGCTCAACCTAGAGCCGAACACCAAGTATCGATTCAGAATCATCAATGCTGGAGCTCACGCAAGTGTCAGAGTCTCTTTCGACGATCACGATCTTCAATTGATCGAATTGGATTCCATTGGAGTCAAGGATCCAGAGACACGTCGGACTTACCTTCCAGTCCACTCTTCTCAGAGAACCTCCTTTACACTTCAAACAGGAGATTGCAAAGGAGAGGGTTCCAAATTCTGGGCTAGATTCGAGCAAAATAACTTTTGCCTGAATGGAGGCAGGTCTTATCCTCCTCAATACGATCCTGATACTAGAGTCATTGTCAACTGCAAATCAGAGAAGCTTAGTTCCAAGGAACCATTCTTCTCTTCCCCTTCTTCTCTTCCAACTTCCAAGCACTGGGATCCTCCTGCAGGCGTCAACTTCACCACAATGGACTGTGTAGATGTAGAGTGAGTTCGAAACCTGCTTTGTTCTCTTTTTCTCGACAGCTTGAGCGATCTCAGTGACACTTTCGCTCAAATTCGTCTCTTTTTCTCCCCTTTATTTGTTCACCAGTAACGATCAGACTTCAATCAGACCATTGCTTGTTGACCAACCTCCACAGCCATCTCAGGTGAGTCTCAAAGTATGCTTTGCTGACTTGAGCTCTTCCACGATCGACTGACTGATTCTTTCATGATTGTCACTCGCTCTTCAATCTCGCTCAAAGGTTCACGCTTTCTACTCTTTCGCTGGATCGCTCATTTACGAAGGAACCTCAAATGCTCGTTTTTTGCTCAGAAACGAGACATCGACTCCTGTATCCTACGTCACACTGCCATATTCTAAGCCTATCTTGCAGTCAGTCGTCGAGGGGAATACAATCAACTCCTCAAACATAGCCTCGATTACGATTCCAGACGGAGAATGGGTAACGGACATCATCATCGTAAGTAACTCGACGACTCGTCAAATCGGGAGCTGTCTTCTGATGTTCTCTTCTTTTTTCTTTCTCAAAATCCGTAGAACAACTTGGATCCACCTGTTGGACTCAGTCATCCGTATCACTTGCACGGAAACGACTTCTGGGTCGTTGCTAGAGGCTCTGGAAATCTCTCGATTGCCGATTGGAAGAATGCCGATTTCAGAATAGACAATCCAGTTCGCAGAGACACTTTGGTGACCCCAGCTTCTCAATTTTCAGTCATCCGTGTTAAAACAGACAATCCTGGCGTTTGGGGTGAGTGAAAAACATCATTTTTAGACGAAGACGGCTCAAAGTCGGTGATGACGAGAAGCTGACTTCAATCTCGCCTCTTCTGTTTCGTATTTCTCCCAAATTTCAACAGCCTTCCATTGCCATATCGCGTTTCATCTCGTGCTGGGATTCATGGCTGCTCTCACTGTCTCTCCGCAAGCTCTGAAGAAGATCGAGATCCCTCAAAAGAACTTCGATCTATGCTCTGCAAGTGAGTCCATCTCTCTGAAGGCCTTCATTGAAGCTTTCACCTTCATATGTTGACTCTTCTTCGTCATATTTTCTCTCCTCCTTCTCTCAGATCTCGCCTTACCAGGTAACAGCGTCGGAGATCAAGAGCCAGCTCGTCGTCGTTCTTCAAACCTTCTCGACTTCGATCTTGCAGATCCGAATTGGAGTAGAACGTTCAACAAGAACCGCAAAGATGTCTAGATCAAAACATCTCTCCATTGCTATCTCTCCTCGTCTTCTCTCTCCAACACACTTCCAGTCGTTGTCTCATATCAATCTACATCGCAAACACTTTAGCTTTTCTGAAAGTAGTTCTACGTTGTAACATTGATGAATTGAAAATTAGAATTAGATCGACTAAAGACAATGAATGAAACTATGTGATAGACTGACTCTTCACCTGGAAGGTCGTTGACAGCTCAATCCAAGACCATCCTCTCCTTCTTGACGACATTCTCTTTCACTTTCTCCTCTTCACCTCCACCCCATCTCATCCCAGCATCTTCTGGTCGAGAGATGACTGTTGCTCCTTTGAAGTGAGCGTCTTCTTTCTCCTGCTGCTCTTTTGATTTGGAGAATGATGACCTTCTGACCTTTCCTAGATCCAAGGAAGACGAAGAGGAGTTCCTTCTGCTTCTTCCAAGTCGTAGAAGCGATCCGCCTGAAGGTGAAGGTGGAACAGAAGCAGATTCACCAGCGATTGCATAGCCGTTTGATTCTTTGTTGGCTTTGAATCTCCAAGCACTTGGCTGGAAAAAGAAAAAGAGTGAGAAAAGCGCATCTGGTCAGTTACGTCAAAGCTGGCGAGAAATCTCGCTATCGAATCGCACTCACTTTGGATTTCCCAGTCTTCTTGTCTCCTCCAGCGAAACCAGAATCATGAGGAGTTGGGGTAATGGTATCCAGACTGGCAGTTCTCTTGAGAGCGGATAAGTTGTTCGGAGTCGATGGAGCTTGCGATTGGAAAGGTTGAGATGGAGTTTCGTCGTTGCTGTTTGAAGAACTCGAGTTGAAACGACCAATAATTGATGAAGGCTGAGATCGAGCGAATGGATCCTCGTCTACCTCGATAGTTCTCTTGGATCTACTTGAACCAGAAGTCGGTGAAACAGAGCTCTTCGTCGAACTGGAGCCTCTTCCGAATTGACTGAGAGTAAGGTCTGGAAGTTCAGATTTCTTGTTCATGGAAGCTCCTTTGATGGTAGAAGGTGTTGATGATGTTAGAGCTTCGTAAGAAGAAAGAGCTCTGGAAGTTGCAATCGTAGCTGCGTCTTGCCCATCATCAGAA
>JASXTE010000109.1:0-120592 GCA_030280995.1 Hemileia vastatrix
GTTTTCTTTGGGTGGAATAGTCGAGCTTATTCAATTCTTGTACATAAGGCTAGGGAAAATGGAGATAGGGCTTACAGAGTCGACGAGGCTCGATAATGTGTGTTTCTTCTCTTTGACACTCCCATCTCCAAAGCGGTAGAGCTTTCACCTCTCCTTGGCTCGAGTGTAGTAAGAAACAGATCATTTGGCGGGTGATCCAAACTGATCTCATATTTGACTTCGTGGAGTCGAGCGTATCAAGTGTGCTTCAGGGAGAGTGCTAACTGATATTCCTCTCTCTGACGAGATGTGACATCTGTTGATGTCCTCTCTCGACTTCTTTCACTAGTTCATCGAGCTAATTATCTTTGATTGAAATCTACAACAAGCTTAGGTATGGAGCGTCAACAAGTGCACTAAGCTCGCAGAAGGACGGAGAGCTTCATTTTCCAAATCGTCCTCCCTGAAAACAGCTCCCTGAGATTCTCATTTCTTTGGCTCTTCTCTGAGCCTCGAACTAGCTCTCGAATCAGAATCCTCAGCTTATTTTAAATCATTCCTGTCTCCGCTCATTTTCTCTTTAAGGCTGTCGATATCGAGAAATTTCGATTTTTCACTAGAAATGGGTGTCAAAACTCCTAGGTGGCACCGAGTCGTTTTCTCTATGAGGAAGTGGAAAGAGACTCGAGACCTCACCTCTGCTTCCTTGAAAGACTTTCGACTTGAATTTTGAGAACCAGTAATCTTCTGTGACAGGGATTTTGTCCCTAGGCAGTCAGATGAATGTTATCAACAGGTTGTTCTGAATGAGCGGCGTCTCTAGAGAGTGGCGAAAAGAGTCGATTCATTGTTCACCGCTGTTTGGGCCCGCGTCCCTAGAGAGATGAACGAAGTCTTAACAAAGGTGAGATCAAGTATCGCTCTCATGGGCGCGACCTTAGAGAGAATGAGAAAAGTCGATGAAGCTGGATGACTCGCTGGCGAGCGTCTGCTGTTCTCAAGTGCTAGCCCTATTGCTACCCTTATTGCTAATTGCATTGCTAGCCTTACTGCTAAAGCATCGCCGATTGTATTTCTAACTGTATTTATACGTGCATCTATTTTCTATACCAGTATGTATTTCTATCTGACACAACAAAACAATATAAATCCAACCTCGTCGATTCGAGACAATAGACTTCAGGGAGAAAGCAAATGTTAGTAACCCGTCTGTCAAAACACAAGACCCAACAAAACACTGGCACTACATTGCAAAGCAAACAATTCATTTCTCATAACCACAGAGCTACTGAACGGTTCAATCGACTATCCACTCACTTTCTAAGTGAGAGCAGTTCAACCTATCCACGAACGGGGCACGTCTGTGTAAGACCTCGTATTTTCTGGATCAACCTAACTTGCTTTTCTTCTTCTAGCTAACCCTAAGCGAAGAATTGGAAAACACAGTCCTTGCTACTAGATGTTTATCTTGGGAGACCCCTAAAAAGTAAACCCACCCAGTTTCTGGGTGGTAGGGCTTACTGAAGTCCTTTATGGCTTGGAACAGTACTTGCTACTGCTTCGTTTCAAGGCTTAGGCCCATCAGTACCTTTTTAACTTCTTTATAGGACCCAGGGAGAGTGCCATGGTTTTCTGGACTTGTCGCATTTTTCGAACCTCGGAAGTCTGGCAGTCTGTCACTCCTCTGCGAACGAGCGTCTGTCCGTGTAGGCGATGTTTTGTTTCTGTTACTTGACCTCATTCTTTTATTCTCAGAGAGCTTCAATCTATGGCACGAAGGTTTTAGTGGTCGCGAGTCTGAGGAAGACTGACTTGACTCTTGACGGAGAGAGTCGAGAGGCCTTGCTGTTGAACGTTGAGCCCATTAGACAACATCGTTTCAATCTCGTGCATCATAGTTATTAGGCAAGAATTGAGATTCCACTTCAAAATAGCAGAGCAACAGATCGATGGAATAAGTGCATACAAGAGAGAGAGAGAGAGAGATGCTGGTAAAAAAGGACAGAAGGTTATGTAAAATAAAGAAAACGAGAACGAGACTATTTAGACATGTTATAGAAACAATTAAAAAACGGGAAGAAGAAACCAAAAAGAGTCGATACCCGTGCAGAAAATCAATAGGAAACAAAGAAGTGGTAGGTCTGCCATTCCATTCGTTTACGAGCTTTGTGACAAAGCGAAAGAGAGAAGACGAAAGAACCAAGCAGGAAAATTGAAGTTTCAAAAGAGCAGAGAGTTTGGAAATCAAAAGGAAATTGACCATAGAGAGATATCGGAGACCCTAGCATAATGTAACGAGAGAAACTTGGAAACGGGGATCTAGGAGAGGGGAGATAATTAACAGACACCTTTTTGCTTGCATAGTACGATAAAAAAAAGGAGGATAAAGGCAATTAACTTGAGAGCTTTGATTATCTTTTTTATTTGGTTTGTTTCGTGTTTTGAAGGACCGAAATTGTTGCTAGAGATAGAAGACCAAGGCGAATGTTGACTTGGACTTGCTCGGAGAGATTACTAGTTCGGTTGTTGAAAACAAAAGTAGACTTTGATTTGCAACTAAACATCTGTAGGAGTCATCACTGAATGAGAAGTGATTGGCGAAGGACTTTGAACATCTTTACCATTCCTTGAAGAAGTAGAAGTTGAAATGTTTGAAAAGACTGAGGATTCCGATCCGACCTTATCGTGACCTAAAGAACTGCCATCGAAAGAAGGAGTATCTGGATTGAAGAACTCATTTTCTTCTTCTTCCTCTGGTCCTCTTCCCATTCCAATTTTCCTATCAGTTTCGGAAATCCCAAGTTCCTTTTCATCTTGGTCATCATTCATTTCACTATCTTCCAAGAACTCCTCTCCGGTTTCGGTATCTTGAGAATTTCCAGAGGAAGAAAGTGGTTGCTGTTGTTGTTGTTGTTGATCAGCCGACTTGTTCAAGGATTTCCCACCTCTCATCGTCTTGTTGAAGGAAATGCAACTAGACATATCATAAGCAGGATGGGAAGGGAATTGTAAACTGTTTGAATTCTGAATGAAATCTTGACATTGTAATTGTTGTAAATCCTCCTTTCTATTGAAACCAATGTTTGGATTACTACCATCTTCTTCTTCCTGTTCGTTTGAATTGAATGGATCTTGATTCAAAAACATTCCTTGAAGTGGTAAAAGATTCGAAAAGGCCGAAAAGGTATCGGGACAAGAGACTCTTCTAATCTCAGCATCGAAATTCGAAGGGTATTGAGCAGTTTCCGTATAGGCTCTATCGTTTGGATTGGCACCGACAGAAGCAGAATGATCATTCAGATCTTGATCCGGTTGATTCTGTTGAGCTAAGTGTTGCTGTTGCTGTAGATGTTGAACCGATCCAGGAAAGACATTCGGGAAAGATCTGTACCTCGCAGCTGGTGGATAAGCAGAGAAATCCGGTTGACCATAAGGATGACCTTGGGCTTGAGCAGCTGCCATTTGAGGTAGAGAGGAGTAAGAAGGATAGCTTGAAGAATGATAATGCATCGCTCCAGCTCCTGCCATGTTGATGTTGGAATAACTATCTCCTGGAGCTAGACGGCCGTAAGAGTTGCCTGGTGGCGGCTGTTGAAGTAGCATCGAACTCGACGGATTCCCATAAGAAGTAGCCGACATGTAAGAAGGATTACTACTGGTGCTACTGGTAGAGAGAGCCGACATTGCACTAGGTCTCCTCGATTGCCAAGCTGAAGAATTCGAGAAGTCGTTGGAATTTCCACCAGTAGAGGATCTAGATCTTCCATCTTCTTCAGCTCCTCCCATTGGTAATCCTGGAATGTGGGTTTGAGCAGTTCCAAACCTATAAGGAGTACTTCCAGAATCGTAGAGAGAAGTGAGAGTGGGTAGATGAGAGACCGAAGTAGAAGCTGAATTGTAACCTCCATCTTGATGAGAACGATCAGAGAAGGTTGAAGAAGTTGGAGAAATCAATGAACTTCCAGTAGAGGCACGAGTTGCAGCTAAATGCCTTTGCAATTTTGCATTGTCTTCATCGTCTGAATCCTCTAGTTCATCTGGTTCTCCTCTCTCTCTAGAGGAGGATCCAGCTTCCCCACCCTGTTGAGACTCAGAGAGTCTTCTCGCTTCCTTGACGGCTTCAGCACGTTTCATCAAGCTTGCTAGAACGGCTCTGCTCTTTGGAGCACGATCGGAAACCTTGCCTCCATGGACTGGGAACTCGATTGGGTCTCCTCTGGCAATGGCTTCGTCACGTTTGGCAGTTGCTTTGGCCTTTGCTCTGCGATTCTGGAACCAGATCTGAGGTTGATTAGAGCATCACAGAAGAAGAATTACGTCAGTACAGAAGTTTTGGAACGCCTTGTCTTCTTTCTTTTTTCGTCTCGACTTACCTGCACTGCCCTAGGCTCCATTCCGAGCTGAGCAGCCAACTGCTGCCTAGTCTGAGAGGTTGGCTTGAAGTCCCCTGTAAAAGTGAGTGATGAGGGAATAGAAAGATGGTTAGATGGAGGTTAGATGGAGAGCACATGGTCGGAAACTTCCAAGGTGAGGAGAGTTGAAATCTTTTTGAGGTCTCAATCTTTGTGCCCCCCACTCCCATCCTTTCGACGTCTTCTTCTTCTTCTCTTCTCTCATTCAAGACTCACTCTGAAAGGTATTCTCAAGGATCTGGAATTGAGACTTTGTAGTCCTCCTCCTATGCTTGATGTCTGCCGCACTGTCGGAGCTTTTCCTGTGCTCATTTGGATTCATTCCAGGAGGATAGCTTGGAGAGGTCGGTTGAGAGTTGCTGGAAGAAGAGGACGAGGCACGATTTGGATTGTCGATCGAACTCCTATTGCTTGAATCGTTTGGATCTTCGAGATTGAGAGAAGAAGAGTAAGAATCCGAAGGTCTTTGGAAAGAAGTAGAAGAGTAACTGGAAGAGTAGCCGGTGGTGGATGGATTGGGAGCAGCGACCATTCCAGAATGATGCTGGAGTGTTGGACCTGCACTACTCGCAGGTTGAAAGACTGAAGGATGATGATGATGATGATGGAATAAAGGATGATGTTGATTTTGAGGATCTGAAGTGGAAGTAGACATAGTTGAGGGTTGAGGTTGGTAGTGACCGTAGCTGTTGCTGCTGTTGGATGGATGGTTCATGTACAGATTTGACGATGGATTTGGGAAACTCATTCAAATCCAATGTCTATCTTAGAATGAGATGAAAGAGAAAGAGGAGGAGAATAGGAGATCGAGATTTCTAGAAAAGGCAGAAGTTGGGATTTGAAACTAGAGAATATCGGCGCTAGAAGGATTCGAGAACGTGAGAAAGAGCTAGTCTGAGATTCTCTTCCACAGCCCACTTCTCTTTCAAAGTCAGAAAGTTGCTACTTCTTTAGGTTGGGAAACTTGTTCTGGAAGGAAAGTTGAGAGGGTTTGGAGGAGGGGGAGAGGAAAGACGTTGTTGCTTGCCAAAGACCTTCTCTCTTGTCGATCGAAGCTGGCTTAGATCTGAAGCGGATCGTCTTCTGGCTTGGACCTCTTCCTATTGAGTGTCGACTTGAGTTGTCCGAAAGGTTTCTTGAAGTGCAGAAGTTGATGATTGAGAGTAAAAGGAAGCGATTCGAGCAGGATTGACCAGTAAGGAGATTTTAGAAGAAGAAGATGGAGGTGGGGAGAGAAGAGAAAGAGATGGATGAGACTAGAGATATCTTGAAGGTCTCTGGTTTTCCTTGTTTTAAATTAAAGACAAAGCTTTCAGCAATGTTGTGTGTTTGGTTTCAGAACTGGAAAAGGTGTGATGTGCTAGTAGGAGAGTAAGGAAGAGAAGGAGGTTTCTGAAGTTGCCTTTCGAGAGCTTCGCGCTCTCTCTTCTCTCTCGATTGCTGCTCCTTCCTCTAGCCTTCTGCGATTTCGTGCTTTTTGCCCATAACCCTCCCTCCCTCTCTCTGTATCTCCCTGCTGGGCTGCTCTGCCCATCAGGCAGCTGACAGCCGCAGGACTTTTGATTAAAAAGCTTCTCGACACAGGTCTTCGTTGGTTTCAGAAAAAGCACCGACTCTCCGACGCAACGGTTTTCAGATCTGTGGACTTTGGCTGTGGACTTTTTGGCGATTTTCTCAACTTCTTCTCTTCGATCTCTTCATTCAGTCAGACTTCATTCAGTCAGAGGTTCCAAAGCAGGAAAGCTACCCTTGTTTTCCATCTCAGCGATCACATCTTGATCTGAAGAGGAGGCCACTTCCTTCTCTTTCTTCTTTCTCTCGAACCTCGGATCTTGTCGATAGAAGAGACGATTGGGGTTCGCTTCTGCTCGTCGTTTCTTCGCGACGAGGATTCGAGCTTTCTTGCAATCCATCTCACATGCTCACGCTAGCTGCCGTAGATGCGAACTAAGTTTTCTTCTCGCCTAAAAATCTCTCGAGCAATTTTCTCTAGATCTCTTTTTCATTTTGACACGGTACGCCTCGTACGGCGTCGATTTTCGAACCGACTTCTTGTTTGCGCGTTCCCTGTTATCTCTGTTCTCTTCTCTGCACACGGGCTGCAGCTTCTCGAAGAGATGGGAAAGAAAGAAAAAGAAGGGAAATTTCAAAGAGAAGGGTCTTTTGCTATGATGCATGTCATCAGGTGACGGATAGGACTATGAAAAGAATGTTCTCTCCACTCAGGCACCTCTAATCCCTGCTATCTCCATTTCGCTCTCCTTCTTCTCAGATTCTTTCTTTTTCTTCTTCTGTTCCTTTCCTACACCCTTCATCCTGCGTCACTCTCTTTCCAACACGTTTCCAAACATCGATGGTCGATTTCGGTGCAATTTTCGTTTCGATTTCACCTCTCGAGTACATACATATCGCCTCTCTCCTTCTTCACCATATTTCTCTTCCAAGAAGGAGGGAACAAGAGGATCACCTGCCGTTCTCGAACCTTCATCCTTCACAAGAAACAACCCTGAAACCAAAAGGAGTCGAGGCTCCAGTATCAGTGCAGTTTCAACGTCTTGACTCCTGACTCAACTTTAGTTCGCTTCGAGCCGTGAGTGAGACCAACCCAAGACTTCGGATCTGGATGACTTCTTTGCCTTTGGGTCGCACGACTAGACTCACAAGATTGTTTATCATTCTGAATTTTTATTTTTGAAAATGAAATGCTCAGAAATCGAACAGAAGAGAACCGAGAGTCGAAGCCTTGATCCAACTCCATCCGATTTTGCCACTCCATCCTTTAGATGTGAAGTTAATGATTCTAATGTGTTGTACAGCTACATGAGAGACTGAAGGGATGGAAACTGAATGAACCAATGCAAGAATACAAGAAACTTGTGTCACATGAAAATCAAACTCGTAAAAGAAAAACACCTCAATTCATGCTTCTATCGATTGCTCTCTTCTTCAATTCTTTCCGCCTTCTTTTTCTTCTTCTTGGTTTTCTTCTCCTTGCCATCATTTTGGTTCAAGAGGACATCCTTGACCTTTGGAAAGAGAGGTTCGATTTGTTTCTCTCCAATCCTCAAATTCATCTTTCCATCTCGATTAGTAGCACCGACTATCATCTTATCAAAAGTACAATCCTCTTTATTGAAACCCAAAGTTGCTCTTACTATTTCCATCTTGTTTGGCATTATAGGATGATATAAAGTAGAGATTATCCTCAAGACTTCGATTGATAAATAAATGGCTCTATGAGCTTCTGAAAGAGTAGTTTTCGACGATTTTCCATCTTTATCAGAAGAGTATAACCAAGGAGAAAGATCGTGAACTATAGTATTGATCTTCATTAGAATTGTTGAAATCTCTTCATTAGCTCTAGACAAGGCGAAATTATCCATATGATTTGTGAACCTATCTTTCAAGGAATTCAAATCTTTGACGAATTCTAAATCGGATTCCGCTAGTTTTGGAATTGGGACTCGAATGAAAGTCTTTGATGAATCTTGATCTTGATTGGAAGTTTCTAGAGAGTTTATCAATTTCGAATGGATCAAAGGTGATGAGATTCTAGAGAGCAGATTTCCTAGTTGACCGCCTAGATTCTTCTTGTAATATTCCTGAAGAGTGAATGGAGAGTAATCTGAAAAAAGAAGAAGAAAAGAAACATGAAGCGAGCGTCAGGATATGGTATGACGTGTAAATCAAAGGAAAAGAATATCTGGTTTGGCTGGCCTTTTCTAACTCACCTGAATCAGCGTCCAAAGTTCCCCCAACTCTCATGAGATACCATCGAATGGCATCGACTCCATAAAGATCCATAGCTGCAAAAGGATCAGCAACGTTTCCTCTACTCTTTGACATTTTCTGCTTGTTCATTGTCCAGTGAGAATGAGTCAAGATGGTTTTCGGTAGTGGAAGATCGAGAGCTAAAAGTAGAGATGGGAAGTAAATGGCGTGGAATCTGGTAGACGCAACGAGAAAAAGAAGGAAAACTTTGAGCACCAATTTCTCTCTCTCTCTCTCTCGAAGAAGAAGAAGAAGGTCTGATATAGATGATGGGAATCCTCACCGAATGATATCTTTTCCAACCACATGAACGTCAGCAGGCCAACAAGAACCTTGCCAAGCTTCTTTAACATTTCCCCTTTGAGATTCGTTTTCTTCTTTCCATGGATAACCAGATACAGTAAGATAGTTAGTCAAAGCATCTACCCAAACGTAAATGGTATGATCCGGATCATTTGGGACTTGGATTCCCCATTCAAGACGAGATCTAGGTCTAGAGATTGAAAGATCAGAAAGAATGGGCGAAGATTTGAGTTCCGCCAAAACTTCAGCATGGAAAGTAGGTGGACAAATCGCTGGGAAAACCAAAAGAAGATAGAGAGAAGTACCAAAACAAAACGTCAGAAAAACAGACCTTAGGTCATGTGAAAATCTTTCTCTCTCTCTCTCTCTCGAGAGGTAGAACTTACCTTTGGGATCATTTTCCAACCAATCTATCAATTCTTCTCTAAAATCACTCATTTTGAACTTATAATTCTCTTCCTTGCTCCATTCGACTCTGGTCCCAGTTTCTATTGAAGCCATGTATTTCTCTCCAGTCTTCTCATCAATCACTTCCCTAACTTGTAAAGAAGTGTAGAAAGCTTCGTCTGAGATTGCATACCAACCTTCATGAGAACCTTTATAAATATGACCTTTTTCAACCAGTTTAGACCAGAGATGTTTGACTGCTTCTGAATGTTCTGGTTCGGTGGTTCTGATGAAACGAGAATAATTGATGTCGGAAGCTTCTGCTAGGGCCTGGAGATGAAAAAGAGAAGAAGGGGATGCCATCGAGTCAGTTGGGTGTTCCCTTTACCTTGTGAAGACAAGGAAGACAAGGAGTAAAGATCTATTGTGCATTTGATATCGATTCTTTCTGGGGGTAGAAGAAACAAGATTGAACAGAACCTTCGAAGAGAGCTTTTGGGATCTTATCTTTATCGGCTCGCTAGCCTCCCCACCAAACTTTTCCACCTGTACTCATGTTATTCATTCGTTCTCTAGGCACCAGAAACCTCTTTTCACTGACCTTGAATCTCTGACTGATTCTATCGCAAAGAGTCTTTGGATCAGGCTTGATGGCCCCTAATCTGTCTGATTTCTCCTCCCAACTCAAAGTCTGGTCCTCTTCTACCAACTTTCTCTGCTGGTCTGCCAGAAGATGAGCTTGAGTTTGAATCTTGAGACCATGTTCATCGGTGCCAGTGCTCAAGATTGCGTTGAGAGGTGGATTAGAAGAAGGGTCGAGATTGAGATTGAGTGATTGACTATTACCATTGTATCTCCATTGATTCCATCTTGCTAGGACATCTGCCAACACCATTGAATGAAGATGACCGATATGAGGGATTGCATTTACGTAGAAGATTGGAGTGGTAATGTAGTATGGCTTTGGAGGATGACAAGTAGAAGATTGAGTAGTGGAACAAGTAGAAGAGCTGCTGCTACTGCGTCGGATTTGAGACTTGCTCTTAGTCGAGTCGAAGTTGACATCGTTTCTGATTATCTGTCCATATCTATTCGGCTGACTGTTGATAGTTGTGTTAGAAATAGAGCGTCTCGAGAGATTGCTTGGTGCAAAGTTGAACCTTGATGCTACCGTCCAGCTTGAAGTTGAGATCCTTGTGACATTTCTGAAACAGATTAGATCTGAATGAAATTTCAGTTTGCTTGAATCAAGAGAGTGAATCGATTTGGCTGAACAGAGCCAATTTCTCATTTGGTTGGAAGTGCAAAGTTGACTTCTTCTTTCTTCTTCTTCCCACAGCAACCAATTCAAAAAGATGGCTACTCCCGTAGTCGACACGCCAACTGTGGCTCAAATAGCTGAAAATACAAAACTAGATCCAAATGCAAAATTCCCACAACATTCAGGTGAGTAGAGTAGACGGGAGAGGAGAGTGGATATTCAGAGAGCGCGACGACAGAATGCAATTCCAAGAAGAAAGAGGTAGAACCACTCAGCAAGCTTACTCAAGATCTCATTCTCTTCTGCTTATGTTTCTCTCTCTCTCTTGATTTCCAACAGTCAGCGCAAACTTCTCGTTTCCGGCTGAAGAGACCAAGGTGATTGAATACTGGAGATCCATCGATGCCTTCAAGGAATCTCTTCGACAATCCAAGCAACAGAAAAGGAAGCCTTACTCTTTCTACGACGGTCCTCCCTTTGCAACTGGTTTGCCACATTATGGTCATCTTTTGGCAGGTACAATCAAGGTCAGTAGAACTCAGGGAGTGGGAGCTCTCTCTCTTCTCTTCTAGCCCAGAGCTCTCTTTCCTTCCTTATCTCCCATGACTCGACTTTAACCCTTTCCTCTATCTTTCTCCCCTTCCACAACATCCATCTAGGACGTAGTCACTCGTCATGCTCATTCCACTGGTCATCACGTAGAGCGTAGGTTCGGTTGGGATTGTCATGGTTTACCAGTAGAACATGAGATTGACAAAAAGTTGGGAATCACTGGAAAAGCAGACGTAATGAAGATGGGAATAGCCAAATACAATCAAGAATGTCGATCCATCGTGATGAGATATCAAGGGGAATGGAGAGAAATAGTGGAAAGAATGGGTAGATGGATCGATTTCGATGGAGGTTACAAGACTTTAAACACTACCTTTATGGAATCTGAATGGTGGGCCTTCAAGACTCTTTTCGAAAAAGGTTTGGTTTATAAAGGTTTAAGAGTCATGCCTTATTCAAATGGTTGTACCACTCCTCTATCCAATTTCGAAGCTGGTTCAGATTATAGAGAGGTTTCAGATCCTGCAGTCACGGTTTCTTTTCCTTTGAAACATGATCCTAAAGCTAGTCTTTTGGCTTGGACTACTACTCCTTGGACTTTACCTTCAAATATTGGTCTTTGTGTTCATCCGGATTTCAATTATTTGAAAATCAAGGATGAAGAATCTGGTAATGAATATTATTTACATGAGAATCTTTTGACTACTCTTTATAAGGATCCAAAGAAGGCCAAGTTTACAAAGTTGGAAACTATCAAAGGAAAGGATATGGTTGGTTGGACTTATGAACCTTTGTTCAATTACTTCTATGAAGAGGTGAGTGTTGAGAAAGGAAGTTTTCGAGATTCAGAAACTAGATCTCGAGATTTTGACATTCTTTTTTCCGTGCCATCTTTTCCTTTCCTTGCTTCCAGTTTAAAGATACTGGTTTCAGAGTCCTTTCAGATACCTACGTTACGGCAGATGCAGGTACAGGTATCGTTCATCAAGCTCCAGCTTTCGGAGATGATGATCATAGAGTTGCAATCGCTCATGGAGTCATTAGAAAGGATCAAGCTCCACCTTGTCCGGTGGATGAATCCGGAAGATTCACTTCTCAAGTCAAGGATTACGAAGGAATCAACGTAAAGGAAGCTGACAAGCAAATCCAGAAGGACCTAAAGAAGACGGGTAGATTGATCGTTCAGGCTACTATTCGACATCAGTATCCTTTCTGTTGGAGGTAAGTGGGGAAGGATTCCGATCTCTTGCAGTTGATCTCAATCTTTCTGACTGACTTATTTTGGATCTCTTTTTGTTTCTTTCGCTCCTCGACTTCCTGAAGATCTGGAACTCCTCTCATTTACAAGGCTATCCCAGCTTGGTTCATCAGGGTGGAACCTGCTATCGAGAAGCTTTTGGCTAATAACAAAGCTACCAGATGGTGAGTAGCTGTGATTTACTCGATGAATCATATCTCTTTGCCTCCATTCTCACCAAAGTCTCTTCTGTTCGGATCTCGCCTTCTCTTTCAGGGTTCCTCCAACTATTGGAGAAGGTCGTTTCGGAGGTTGGTTGGCCAACGCTCGTGATTGGAACGTCAGTAGGAACAGATATTGGGGAACTCCAATCCCTCTTTGGGCTAGCGAAGATTGGGAAGAGGTGAGTCCGAGTCTGTCATCGTTGTTCGTGGCATACATTCGGTTTGAGCTGGCAGCGACTAACCTCTGTTCCCTCTTTCCTTCCCCTCCTCCTCCATCCCTCAAATTCCAGATTGTCTGTATCGGTTCGGTAGCCGAGCTGGAAGAACTTTCTGGAGTCAAAGGTATCACGGATCTTCATCGTGAACACGTAGACGGAATCACCATTCCCTCGAAGAAAGGAAAAGGAGACCTCAAACGTGTCGAAGAAGTCTTTGACTGTTGGTTCGAATCGGGAAGTATGCCATTCGCTCAAGCTCATTATCCTTTCGAAAACAAGAAGGAATTTGAGGAATCCTTCCCAGCTCAATTCGTAGCCGAAGGTATCGATCAAACTCGTGGATGGTTCTACACTCTATTGATTCTATCCACTCATTTGTTCGAGTCTGCTCCTTGGCAAAACGTCATCGTCAATGGTTTGGTGATGGCAGCGGATGGGAAAAAGATGTCTAAATCTTTGAAGAATTTCCCTGATCCTGCTTTGGTCATCAATAAACATGGAGCTGATGCCATTAGACTTTATTTGGTCAATTCTCCTGCCGTTAGAGCTGAAAATCTACGTTTTCAAGAAGAAGGTGTAAAGG
The DNA here is from genome assembly GCA_030280995.1 of Hemileia vastatrix. Taxonomy (NCBI): domain Eukaryota; kingdom Fungi; phylum Basidiomycota; class Pucciniomycetes; order Pucciniales; family Zaghouaniaceae; genus Hemileia; species Hemileia vastatrix. Next base: position 12,928 of record JASXTE010000109.1, read on the forward strand.
AAATTGTTTCTTCTGCTTTCTTACCTTGGCTCAATTCTTTCAGATTCTTTTTGGGTCAAGTCGCTCTGTTGAAGAAGGAGAACAATATCGATTTCATGTTTGATGCTAAGGCTCAGAAGAGTGAGAATACTATGGATAGATGGATCTTGGCTCAATGTCATGGTCTCATTGCTTTTGTCAAGAAAGAAATGGATGGTGAGTGAATGAGTAGTAGCTAGAATTGGAAGTGGAAAGTGTGTTGCCGTCTTTAAACTGAAGCCTATTCTTTCGACTCACTTTGTTCTCTCGTTCCGAAACAGCTTATCATCTCTACACTGTAGTCCCACGTCTACTTCGTACCATCGATGACCTAACGAACTGGTACATTCGATTCAACCGTCGTCGTTTGAAAGGTGATAATGGTCCAGAGGATGCAGTCGTCGCTCTCAACGCTTTGTTCGAAACTCTCTTCACTCTCTGTAGAACAATGGTGCGTAACATCTTCTGCTTCGATCCCTTCTTGACGGAACGCCATCTGACATCTGCAATTTCTCTTTCCCAATCTATTCATCTACAGTCTTCCTTCACTCCATTCTTGACCGAGAACATCTATCAAGGTCTTCGACCTTTCATTCCTGCCGATGCTGAACGCACAGCTGGAGATGATCTTCGTTCGGTTCACTTCCTTTCCTTCCCAGAAGTTCGTCAAGACTACTTGGATCCAGTCATCCAACGTCAATTTGCAGCTTTCCAAACCGTCGTCGAACAAGCCCGTCAAGTTCGTGAGAAGCAATCTCTCCCAGTCAGAGTGAGTCGTAATTGAAAACCAAAGTTCAGACATGCCATCTTGTTTGTTGCTTGGTACTGTCGTCTAACCATCTTCGTTCTTCCTCTGTCATCTCTTTCTCGCTACGCTACAGGTACCACTCAATGAACTTGTCGTCTTCCACAGTGATCCTCAATTCTTGGAGGATGTCAAGTCTCTCTCCACCTACATCGAAGAGGAACTCAATGTGCGAAACATCACTTTGACTTCCGATGAGAAGAAGTGGGGAGTCAGATTCAGAGTCGATGCTGATTGGCCTGTCCTTGGTCGTAAGCTCCGAAAGGATCTGGGCAAAGTCAAAGCAGGTTTCCCAAGCGTCACCTCGGATCAAGCAAAGGACTTCATGTCTACAGGAAAGATCCAAATCGCTGGTATCGATCTAGTAGCTGGAGATCTCAGAGTCATTCGAAGTGTAGATCTATCTTCGGTAGCTACTGCTGAAGATGGAGTTGCAAAGTATGAAGCTGATACCGATGGTGGAGTCATCGTTCTATTGGATTGCTCTCAGAGACCTGAACTCCAAAACGAGGGAACCGCTAGAGAATTGGTCAATAGGGTTCAGAGATTGAGGAAAAGAGCTGGACTTCAACCTACTGATGAATGTGACGCTTTTTACACTTTCGAGGAAGGTATGGGTCAAGCTTTGAAGGAGATCTGGGATTCTCAAGCAAGTTATTTCGACAAGACTTTGAAGAGAAGACCTATGGAACTCAAAAAGTCTGAACAGGAATCAAAGACTGTCTTGCTTTCTGAGGAAACTGAAGTCGGAGAGGACAAATTCTTGCTCAGTCTCATCAAACCGTAATCCTCATTCGACGTCGTTTCATCATCTTTGTTTATTTGAACATCTGAATTCAATTCTCTGCTATCATTTGAGAGACCTTTTGACTGGCTTGCTGCGTGAAACACGAGTTTTGATCGAGTCGACGAAACAAAGAAGAGAAATCTCGCGGAGATCTTTCTTCGCTTCCCAATATGAACACCTCCTTCTCTTCATGACTGCGTCCTATTCTGATCAGCTCTTTTCAACTGACTACATAAGACAATAGAATAGGGGAACCCCGAGCAAACGCTGACCGATCATGAATCGTCTAGACTCTCGCTTCTTCTCTTCACTCTTATTCAAACTCGTTCTCTACTTCTTCCTCGTCCCCTCCTTCTCCTCAGTCTACGCTGACAAGCTGGAACCGATAACAGATCTTATGTTTCAAGCAGAAGCTCTCACATCTTTCGAGAAGGAAGACATGGAATCTGAACATCGCAACCCTTCAATCCTTCTTTCCAATCAATTTTCTGTCTTCGGTCCCTTCGCAGCAGGAATGCGTGAGCTTCCTTTCGGTGCGAATCCCTCTCTTTTCTTTCGGTGAGTAGTCTTGTCGGATTGCAGATCCGAAAAGAAGATGAGGCACTTCTGACTTTCTTTGCTTCTGATATAGCCAATCTGCAAGACCTTTTAGAATTTCACCAAGGCTCTTCAAACGCCTCTTCCCCAGCTTTTCCTTCGGTCTACGGCTATGAGAACGGAAAGGTGTCACCTAGAATCTTCAAGAGTACTGAAAGGAAGCCAAAGTATCATTCAAATGGAGACGAATCGAAGGCAGGTAGGACAAACTCTAGAGATCTCGTACCCAGAAGTCGATTTCCAACTGGTCGCCCACACTGCAGGTTGGAGCTCAAAGCAGTGGCAATCATTAGCTATATCAACTCTAGAAATCCATTCAGAAAGGGAAGACATCTATGAAGAAGTTCTTTGTTCTTTTGTTTTGGATCGAGGCTCGGAATTCGCTCTGATCAGAAGTGATCTTTCTGGAGGACCAGACCTCGACAACGTCCGATGGTACAATGGAGATTGGTATAGCTACAATTCGCAGTTCGCAGCTCCTCCTCCAGATATCATAGGAGAGAAGGGGAGGTCCTTCAAGTTCTGCACCTTTCCCTCATCTTATCCGCTTAGAAGTTGGGAGGTATTTTCTAGTGTTAAGAGCAGCTTATGAGATTAGAATCTTTGGCGATCCAGACTCAAGTCCAAATCGTACACCTACAGTTCAGATAGACATTGATGTGGAAATCGTAAGAGAGAGAAAAGAACAAGAGACTGGAAATCTTCAGAAGAGATTGTAGTGGTCCGTTCCCTGATCCTGAGCCTCTCTCAGCTCGTATTCTGGATCAATCTCCCCCTATTATAGTGCCTGATCTACTAGCTGGCTGGTTTGCTGGAGGATTTATGAGGGTTGGTTTGCGAAACGAAGGGTTTGGGTTGGATCGAAGTAGTGATGTAAAGGCTTTGGATCTAGACGACCAAGTGAGTGCGAAGTAACACTCTAGCATTATCGTTTCGCTTCAGATTTCGAGAATTGATGGTACGACCTTCTTCTCCGTTCTCGTCGCAGCTCGAGTCTCACTTCAAGAGCCGGTCATTCGAATCGCACCTCATCAAACTCGACTCGTCTCTCTTAAACTCTCTCAAAGAGCTCGTCTTCCATCACTTCAACATCTCCAAATCGAGCTTGTTTTGCAGAAAGCATATATCGGAGGACGCCAGATGTTCAGAACAGATTTGATTCCAGTCAGATCGAGGACCTGCCTTCTGGTCGCCAAAGAGTGAAGAAAGGGGCTTCGAGCGAAGTCGCTTTTACCATGACTCAGTGAACAAGGATGGTACCGTCGGACTATGCATCGATTATACCACCAAGGAAAAGTTGGGAATCAGTTTCGAACGGAGCTAGACCACCTGTCGTTCTCGCTCTGCATGGCGCTGGTGTGGGAAACGAAAGACGAGTGGTGGACTGGTTCGATCAGAAGACAGAACTACAGTTGGATAGTGATGCCAAGTGGGAGAACTAGCTGGTGAGTCGCCATTTCATTACTTGAGAGTGTCAATCTTCGTTCGCTGACACTCTTGTCTTCTCTTGACCAGGGGATACGATTGGCAATTGGCTTCTCTACACTCGAGTGATACGTCTATTCGTTCGTTACTTGGGCTCATCAAAGATCTGTCCTCTTCAACTGGTCTCGAATCTCTTTCAGATTGACGTTTGATTGCCTCCAAGCTCTTCGTCATTGGCCATTCAAACGGAGGTCAAGGCGCGTGGTATCGAATGAGCCACTATCCCGACTCAGTGATAGGCGGTGTGGTGGCTGCTGGCTATATTAAAGTGTCAGATTATGTTCAGTTCGATTGGCATGTCAGTCGACATTACACGGATCCGTCTCTGAATTCCCTTCTTCATTCTTCGCTCTCAATGTTCGAAAACGACCTCTACACCTCAAATCTTGTTGGAATCCCTCTTCTCATCAAATACGGATCGAAGGATGATAACGTTCCACCTTGGCATTCAAGAGACATGTTCCAACTTATCGAAAGTTGGAATCGTAAATCTGGCTATCGAGATCTGGTTGAGTGAGTTTCGCAAATTGAAGAGCAAGCGACGCATGGCAGCTTTGATACGATAGTCCAAGGCCTGACCTTCTCATTTTCTGAACCTGCAGCTTGACTGAAGTACCTGAAGCTGGTCATTGGTTGGACGGTATTCTATCTGAGCAAGATGTCCAAGCTTCGATGGATCGAGCCCTCTCAAAACCTGATTGGTCAATCCCTTCGCCTCCAGATACCTTTACGCTGACGATCGCCAATCCTGAAGAATCTGGAAGTGAATTTGGATGGAGAATCAAAGAGATCGAGATTCCAGGTCGGCTCGCTAGACTCGACGTAAGGTATTTTGATCAAACCTCGTCAAATTCTTCAGCTTCCAAGAGAGCCGTCGTCAAGACTCGAAACACAAAGTCGATAGAGATTCAATCAGCTTCTTTAAGGAATTTGAGTGATCTTTCGATTGATGGATACCCTGTTTCCTTAGAACCGAAATTAGATTCAACCGAGAGTATCTCTCTGACTCGAAACTCCGAGAGGAAATGGAATATTGTCAACAGAGCAGAGGTTTCGAAGAGCCGCCCAAGACCTATAGGACCTCTGATTCGGTGAGTATTCTTTGAGTTTCGCTTAATTCTGACCAGTCTTATGGCTTAGGTCTATCGCCAACTCGAGTACCTTCTCTCAATCTCTCTCTCTTCGTCGTGACAGATTTCTCGACTCTCCAGCTCCTTTACTTCTGGTGGTTCCTAGTCGTTGCTCAGAGAGTATCCAATCTTCATTTTTGGAGGTAGCAAGAGGCTTTGCTACAAATTCCTTACTCTACGGAAGACTAGACTCAGAAATCTTGTTAGATGGCGACGCTACTAGAAGACTGAGAGAGGGAGGTTTCGGTTCGGGCAATGTTTTGATTCTTGGTTCTCCAGAGATCAATCTTTTAGCTGAAGAGCTATTCTTGACAGGAGAAGCTCGTCCTCCAAGTAAGTCTCTTCATTGTTGAATGTTTTTGTTTGCCTTCAGAAAGGCTGGTTTCGGTGCAGAGCTGATCCACGATTACTTCTCTTCAAGCAGTTGAGTATCTTGGAGCTGGTCAATTCCAGATCAAAGATCGAATTTTCTCTGATACAGGTGAGGATGTCACATAGTAACTTCTCTTATTGCATTCGGGCCTTTGTTGACAGTTTCTCTTTTCTCTTTCTTATCTCAACAAATCACAGCGCTTCTTTCGCTATGGCCTCATCCCGTCTCCTCGAGCTCTCTGGCTCTACTTGTTCATGCGCCCTCTCCTAAGCTTCTCTCGATAGCTGTGAGGCTACTGCCCGTCAGGACTGGAACGATGGTGCCGGAGTGGATTGCCTTGACTGAAGAGGCCGAAGGGAAAGGTGTTGGTAGTGCAGTCGGGACTGGGTTGGGTGGAAGAATGATTGGAGCTTCAGCGAATCGATGAGCTGGATCGATGACTAAGTCTCGCATCAAATGATACAGATCTCTCTGTTCGCAACGGGTGAGAATGCAGTGATGAGAGTATGATTCGAGGTGAATAGCCCTGGAACTTCAGCAACATCAAAGAGAAATCAAATCGCCGCGCAGAACGAGAGCGAGAGGGTCATGTTTCATTTAAGATTTTTAACAGTTTCATTCTCAAATGCTCGTTTCTTTGATCTTTCTAGACTTCTTGAGCTCCCTAACTTCTTCAATTACTCCCATCCCTCTCTCTAATCTTGAATTCTGTTGACACGGGGCAAGTTGGCAAATGGAGAGATATCTGCAACTGTCGTCAAACAGCTTTCCCCTTTCAATGGATCTCCAACTGTTGAGAGATCAAGGTAGCATGAAGAGTGGGATTCAAGGAAAAGAGGGATGAGTAAGTCAGAAGTATACGTTTATGACATCTCAAGATCGACAACAGCTACTTACGAATCTCCTTTTCTTTCAGAAAGTCTCAATTGAACCTTTCCACTCTTAATATCATCTTGATCTTCGAGAGGCCTTTCTGTGGCAATTTCCATTTCGCTTTGAATTCAGGTTCGCCAGTATTCATATAGCTTCGTCTTATCATCTCTCGAGGGACAGCAACTGTCTTGAGATTTGGCGGGAGTCTTGATCGTTCAGTGAAAAGGAAAGCTATACGAGCATCCTCATCTAAGCATTGCGGCCAAAGTATACTTGCGATCGTAATCATAGTACTCAGTACACAAAACTTCCAAAGTTTGAGGCAATTGATGTCCAGATTTAGTCGTGAAACTACGAATTCCCCAGAGATCCCACGTTAGAATCTTTAAAGCCTTGAATTGAGAATAATGGAATTGGGTTTCCTCCGAACGATCCCTATTTATTCTTGCACCGAAGATTCTCAAATGTTTCAAAGTCTCGAAACTAGAACTTAAACCGGCGAGACAATCCTCGAAGACTTGAGTGGTGTCTCCTTCACTGTTTTCCTCACACTCTGTCCAAAGCTCTAAAGAGTTCAATTTGGAGGTCACCGAAAGTAAAGGCAGCAACACAACCCGTCTTTCTACTACCAAGTTTCCAGACCTTCTTCTTCTCTGCACGAGGTCCCCCAAAAAGTACGTGGATCCTTCTTGTTGTGATGATGTTGAGTCTGATTGCTAAATCCTTCACTTTCGATAGGTTCTTGAAGGTTTCGGAGTACTCTTCGAGATAAGGAGCATCTCCAGTTGCAGAAATCAGAATGGTGAAAATAGCTTGACGAAGATGAACACAAAAGGACCAAGATCCAAATGACTTGTCTTGCCAAAACCCCTTCATCCCAACGAACGGTTGAACTTATTTCCAATCTCTTCAATGAGTTGATCAGGAAAGGGGACTGGTAACTCGTGAGGAATTCTTTCATTTTCCGGTCTTCTAGAACTTAAAGTCATTCTTAGAATCTCTGGATAACGATTGATATAAGTTTCCAAATTGACACATTCGTTTAAGATGACTCCCATCATGATATAAGTGGTTTCGAGTCTATAAGGATCCATATCGGAATTGATCGATTTGGGTAAATCTTCTTCCTCTTCAGCCATGATCAAAGACATATGGAGCATATCATCGAAGGTGAACATAGCTCTTGGTTCAGTTGAATTGTCTATACGAAGAAACTTGATGTATTTGCCAGCGTCCATGTCGGTCTTGATGAAGGTGTAGAGAGGTTCGAGATGGACTGGATCAAAGGTGATATTTTGAAGTAAAGCATTATGGAATAGACGATAGTTTTGCTTGGAGACCAAAGAGAGTGATCTCAGAGCTGCATCTCTTTTTCTGAAGTTGAAAATGAAGTCCAATCAGCGAGAATGAAAAGCGACGAGAGAAGTCAAAGATGGAAGGAGACTGAGCTATGTACTCACTTTCTTTCTTCATCTCTTTTTGCGTCCCTCGGTTTGGACCTCTGACCAATCTCTGACGCTTTGGACAATGCGTCTGCCACTGCTTGAGGGATTAGGAGGGTTTTGGGTTTGAACTTTGACTTGGCTTGACGTTTCAACATTGAGAAGTGATAGAGAAAGTAGTGATGGTTGGAAGGAAAGGTTCAAAGCAAAGACTTTGAAGTTTTTTCTTTGATCAAATCGAAAGAATGATGCGTTTGAACCTCTTGGATTCGAGAGGCGCGAGTCTTCTGAACGAGGCGAGGCGAACGCTCGAGAAGAAGCTGCTATAACCTGACGTCCCTACTCTTTGCCATAGCAATCCTTCTCAAGAAGTTTTGATAACTTTCATGAGTTCATTAACTTACAAAAGAATGTGGGTTTCTGACGTCAAGATTCGATGACGTTTTTCTCAGCTGGTTGCCCCTTATCTTCCTTGAACTGGCCTCACCTTCTTTCCGATCTCTCCCATTGTATTTTTCCATCTCTGTAATTCTGAGTTAAAAAGGAAAGGAAAGAAAGAGGCATTCAAGCGAGTAGGCGAATTTAGGAAGTTTAAGAGACATAGAAATTATTCCACGCTGGTTTCATCTTAATCTTAACCACTTTTGCAAACATTCCCATTCCTCTGCCTCCTCTCTATCCGTTCAGCAGATAGAGGATCTAGCTGGGTCGAGGAAATGAGTCAACAGCAGAATCATAGCAATGGCAACAATAAGTCAAGCCATGCCAATTCTTCGACTTCTTCACCAACTTCCTCTCCACCTCTTTTAGCAACGAGAATGAGCCAGCAGCAACAGCAGAATCATCATCGAATCGCATCGAATCCTTATTCTTATTCTCATCATCCACCTCCTCTATCTTCTCCTCTAAGACCTCATCCTCCTCAATCGACTACTGCTTCCCCTCCTCCTCCAATCTCAGTCGATCCCAATCCATCTCCATTTTCCAATCCAGTTACTTCCTATTTCCCAAATGGCAACAACCTGCCTTCCTCTTCTACTTCATCTTCCAATTCAAATTCACCAAGTAATCCTCAATCTTCTCAATTCATCAACATGCAGATGCCTTCCTTCCATTCCAATCAGATGGCTGGAATCCCTACCACGACTTCGCAGACTCCTCGATTGAGATCCAATCCACCAAGTCCCAATACTCAACCGATGCGATACACTGGAAGATCAAATCCTCAACAAATCATAAACAGTACAAATCCAGGATTCAGAAGATCATCGGCTCCAGACGATCCCGCTCTCGTTCAACCAGGTTCGAATCGATTGGGTCAAGTCATTCAAAACTCTCCTAATCCTTCCACAAATCATCAGCGTGGTACAAATCAGACCAATTCCTCCATCTCTTCCTCTCAATCTCATACTTCAAATCCTTCCAATCAACAACAACAATCGCAATCCCAACACGAAAGACGAGATTCCACTGTGGTGGACCTGACGACGGATTTGGATCCTCAAATCGATCCCAATCATCCTTCATCTTATTCTCATCCAGCTCAACATGGGGCTTTACCTTTGAGACCTGGATCGAGAGCTTCTCTTAGGGGGTAGTATGAATAGAAACTCATAGCGGGAACGGGAATGGTTGGAGGATCAGCGATGAAAGCAATTCAATCGGTCCTTTATCAGATGGCAGTGGGGGAGTGGGAATGGGATTGAACAGACCTTACTCTCCAGATGCTGGCTATGGTTCATCTTCAACTTCAGCTTCAGGTGGTGGTAACAATCACAACAATGGTGGAATGAGTCTAGGGATGGCAATGGACACGAATGGAGGAGGAGGAGGAGGTTCTTCCTCTTCCAGAGCTCCTTCCAATTCTTCCCACTTCAATCTCCGCATCTGGTTCAAACCCTCAACTTCTGAATCAACAGCATCTTTCTTCTTCGAACCAAATCCATCCTTCAATGCTCAACAATAACGGTTTATGCAAGTTCCTTCGATGGAGATTTCGTCTCTGCTCCTCCGAGTAGGTTGATTTCTCGATCCAACACTCCTTCCTTCACTAGGAACGATGGTTCTTTGACTTTCTCTGGATTACAAAACATCAGTCTGAGAGAGGTCGGAGATGAAGAGATTCGTCAAGATGGTAACACAAAGAGGAGGAGGAGGAGAGGTGACAAGAACAACCATAACGGAGAGATTGTAGAAAGCGATTATTCAGATGCACGAGAAAGGAGAAGGAGAAGTCGAAAAAGATCCACGAATGTAGATCAGAACAACAATAGTGGTGGATTGTTGGGAGGTCTATCTTCTCTGTTGGGATTCGGAGCAGTATCGAATCAAGATTCATCTTCAAGGTCGAGACATCAATCGAAGTCGAAATCTAGAAATCATAATTCAAAATCATCAAAAGCTAAAGGTCTGTCTTCCGCCTTTGACTCGAACAACATCGATGATGGTTCCCTAATGATTGATAGGAAAAGGAGCTCTAAACCCAAGTGGGACAAAGGTAGAGATGGCATGAGAAGTGAAAGCGAAAGTGGAAGCGGTAGCGAGAGTAGGAGTTCAAGCTCTTATGAAGGGACTTCGGATTCTTTCAGTCAAAGTGAAGATTACTCAGGATCTACCAGTTCAAGTTCGATTTCAAGATCTAAATCCAATCGATATTATAACAAGTCCAAGTCAGATGGAGGTGGTGGTGGAATTCGATTGACATCTTCTTCAAAATCTCGCCGATCTTCAAGGTATTCTTCATCTCGGAAATCAAGAGTCTCTTCCTCAACTTCTCTTTACAACTATCTATCTAAATCATTGCATCCATTGAATCCATTCAGGATCTTCTTGCCTCTATTAAGATTAATCTCATTTTTATCTTCAATTCCAACGATTTCTTTATTGATCCTCTTGGTTTTAATCACAACCTTCGTAACTTCAATCACTTTCTTGATCATGTATATCTTGAATCCAGACAAAGAGGCGGTCCCTTGGAGATCTTATTGTTCATCTCAACCCAATTTCCCACATTCTTATGCGGATTCTTTGAAACCTATAGACATTTTCGTTGGAGTCTTTTCAACTGATTCCCAAGCTGCATCCGAAAGAAGACATTTAATTAGAAACACTTATGCAGCTCATACTTTACCTTTAAATCCAGACGGATCTCCAAGGTCGAACATCAATCTCAAATTCATTCTTGGAAAACCTAGAAAGGGAAATGCTAGGAGGATAGCGCTGGAAAAGGAAGTTTGGAACGACTTGGTAGTTTTGGATATCGATGAGAATATGAACAGAGGCAAAACTTTCGAGTTCTTCAAATGGGCAAATGAAAACGCTACTGTTCCTATCGGGTTACCAAGGAGTTATGCTAAAGGTTTGGAGAATCATTTGCATGGTTTACCTGGAGAAAAGGAATTGAAGGGCGAGATTCCTGAATTGGCTGTCGGTTGGAAAAAGGTCGATTTCGTAGTAAAGGCTGATGATGATGCTTTCTTGGTCTTGGATGAGCTCGAAAGACATTTGAGAATTGCTCCTAAGAATTTGACCTACTGGGGTTGTGAGTATCCAAAGTTTCAATTCGAAGTCAAGTCTCAAAGACGCTTTTCACTGACTTTCCTTTTCTCCCAAATCATCTGCGCTGTTCTAGATCTCATCCGAAATTGGTTCATGGGTGGAGAATGCTATGCTTTATCTTCAGATCTAGTTTCCTACGTCGCAAATTCTCCGATAGTCTCTCAATATACGACAGGAAAAGAAGACAAAAAGGTAGCTCAATGGATCAATCTCCATCCTTCCAGATCAAGCATCAACTTTCGTCTCTGAGCAATGTTGGATTTACGATGGCCCAAATCAAACACTGCTTATTCTCATGGATACCTTTTCCCGGACGAAGTGGAAAGGATCAAGATGGAAGAAAAAGTAGGACTGTCAGAAAAGGAAATCGAAGAGAGAGGTGGAGAACACAAGAGATTGAGTTACTCTACAGTTTCCAAATGGAAAGTTGGCTACAAACCTCCCAGAGAAGGAATGACGATGGAAGAAGAAGTCGAGGCCTTGATTGAAGGAGGTGGTAGATGGAGAAACACGATTGGTATAGAGGAAACTCAACGATGGATGATCATTACGATGAACTTTGGCTAGAGAAAGACAAGGTCCTTTTCGAATCCAAAGATGAAAGATTCGACAAATTCAAAAGTTTACAAAAGAGAAAAGTCTCAACAAAAGGGATGAAGAATCAGAGAATAGCCGGGAGGAAGTTCGAGATCAAGAATCATCATCACCTCGATTAGAGTCTAGAGATCAATCTCATCGTTCCGGTTGGTTTGGAGTTGGAATAGGTGGAGATAGGATAGCAGATCGAACTCGACCAAATGGAGGAGGAATCCTACCAAACTTGAACCTCTTACAGACCATCAAGAGCTTGACTGGAAATTATCACATTTCACTTCCAAGTAGTAATCAAAACAAACCAGAAGCAAGATCCAACTCTCTTCATCAATCTCCTTCTGACAATTCGATTCCAATCCCAGTTTCAAAAGAAGGTTTCCCTTCGGATGGACCTTCATCTTTGGAAAGTTTGAGAGCTAGGGAGATATCTTTATAGACCTCATGGAGGAACTGTTGTGGTACACTTTTTGAAGAAGAATGAATGGTTCATGGAAACTTCTGTTGCTCTTTTAGGCAATGGTAAGACTTGGATCGATGGTGCTGGTGGAGTTGCTAGTGAATGGAGAATGTGGGGAAGTCCGGTTGTTAGAAATGATGGTTATGTCTCTGAAGGAAGACCTAGATCTCATCATCATCAAGATCTACAAAAGAGAATCCATCAAGAAATTCAAGTGGAAATCTGATCAAGAAGATCGAGGTGGTGTTCAACAGGTTGGAAATGAGATGCTAGGTAGAGATGTCGAATCAACCAAGAACGAAGAAGGTCTTAGGAAGAGAAGACCATTTGGAACTCCTTGGAGTGGTTGATTCAATGAATTTGATCATGCTGTTATTCTCAAATTTTAAAACTTCGACGCTGCAAGTAGAGCATCTTTCAAATGCAAGAGCAGTCTTTCTTCAAAAGTCTTCGAGATGGACAGCCACAACTTCAAAATATTCTTATCCACTTTGATCATCTTTCAATCTGCAAAGTCAAAGTCACATTTCATTTCAAGGTCAAGACTTCTTTCATCCTCTTTCATCATTCATCATGACATCTGACCAGCTACCTTTTTTTTTCCTTCTTCACATCTTCTCGACTTTTCTGCGGCTGCCTTTTGTTGCTTAGCTCCTTCTGATTTTCCTTTCTGTTCCGCTTTCTTTTCTTTTCTTTTCTCATTTCAAACAATTTGCCTTTTCCTCTCTTCTTTTTTTGTTTTAGACATCTTTTCCCCCGCCGCTATTTTCAAGCCACGATTTCACGATCTATCAATGTCATCTTTGAATTACCTACAGACAGAAACCCAATTTCTGTTTTGTAAATACAATGAATTGCCTCATTCTCTTTGATCATGGTCTGGCGTGAGATTGTGAAGAGCCTGATTCTCTTTTGAATAACAGACGGATCTTCTTGGAAAAGGATGATAAGTTGCATTGCTACCTATACTGAAACGATTATCTGTTTGATGACTCTGAAATTCTTTTTTGAGTTATGAATTGAACCTATTAGTACATGAGTGAAAAGAGAAAAAAGAATTCAGAAGTCCATCGTCTTTTGAGATCGACGAACCAATTGCAGAGAAAATAAGGATGAAACAGATGTTGAAGACGAAGATGATGGAAAAAACGGCACCGGATCCGAAAGGATCTTGAGTTGAATTTTGATGGAGATGACTCTCAGATAGCATCATTCTGTGAAGTTCCATTCTTTTGATCTCTGAGCTTTGCAATCTCTGAACCGAAAAGTCCTCCACCAGACCCAGCTTTGATTTCTACGTCCAATCCTTTTCCCAAACCATTGGAAGAACCATTTGTTTCTTCTCTATTACTTGTTGAAAAAGGATCGTCTTCCTCATCTTTCTTTGATGCCTTTTCCAACTTTTTGCTTCTTTTACTCTGTTGTTGAGATTCCGTTTCCGAAAGTCTTTTTCGATACCTAAGAAGGGATGAGGGTTTTAAAAAAGCGAGATAAGAGATATCAGAACAATCGAGACGAAAGGTAATAGATAAAGATAAAGAGAGAGAGGGGAAGAAAGGGATGGTCTAGACCTGATTACTCACAATGATCCTCCAACTTTTTCATCCCTAGGATCCATCAAGGCTTCACATTTCCTATTGATTTCCCTAACCTTTTCCAACAATCCCTCTTTACCTTCTTTAGTCTTTTCCTTTTGTAATTCTTGATTCTTCTTCTTTAAAACCTCTCCTATTTGATCTAAGATCTCTATTAAATCCTCTCTTGAGATCCCAAGCGGTTTATCTATTAATTCATCTTCTTTCAAATCTAAATCCAAATCTTGTCCTTTTCCATTCTCCTCATGATTTTCATCAATTCCATTTCCATTTCGATTTTCATCCTCTTTTCTCCATTTCCTTCTACTTTCCAATCTTTCCATTTTACCCTCTATAGCTCTCTCTTCTAAAACGTCCAGCCATCTCTCAATCAAGGATTGGCTTTCTGAAGAAATGATTCTGAAACTTGAGATCATGATTTGGGAAGGAGAGAAATGAAATTCTAGATCCGTTAGACGAGAAGTCGAGAGGTTTTGAAGAGTTTGAGGTAGGAGAGAAGAGAGTAGTTCGGGTGATGGAGGCGGATCGAGAGACTAGAAAGAGAGAGAGAGAGAGATAATATGGCACACATGAGAAAGAGAAAGAGTCAGATAAGAGCACTCATCGTCATCGTGAGAAGAAGGGAGTCTTTGTAAAGGAGAATCAGATACTTCTTCGATGTAGAGAATGACTCCTCTACTGCTCAACTCACTCTCAACCCCATCAAAAGTCCGCCTACACCTTTGGTAGGATCCAAGACCCAATACTGGAAATTCAAAGCTTGAGAGACGGAGAATTCCAACCCTAGAATGGCCTGCTGAATTTCCTTTACAGATTCTGGAGTCTGATCCTTTCCTGCCACCTTGTGAGAGTATTGAGACAGCGATAGTGGATGATTGGTGGACTTTAATGCCAGATAGAGACAAGTCAACCTGTAGAATTGAATGTGAAAAGATAAAGATGTTTGCAAAGCAAGGGGGCACAGAGAGAGAGAGAGAGAGATGTGAGCTCCTCTTGCAAGCCATTCCTCTATTCCAATCGACTCCAAAGCAAAAGAGACATTATTCGACTGAAGCTGTTTCAATCTGTTCTCAATCTCATCTGACTCACATTACGTCCTTTACGTTGTGTTGCCAAGGAGTGAAGTTGCAATAGAATCTTTTGAGATAAGAGATTGCCGTCGTTTCCACGATTGTAGGTTTATTAAACACTCTAACGATTGGTGGAATCTTTGACAAATAGAAAGCAATCAATAATTGACATTGTTGAATTGTTGGGAAATCCAATCGAGTAGGTTTGAATGAATCTTGTCCTCCATTTCCATTTCCATCTTGCAATCTCCTCTCTTGATCTTCTTGGATCCAAAGATTGCTCAGTGATTCTACAGATTGATTATAAACTTGAGATCGAATTTCGTTGAGTTGATTTCGAGTGAATAACCAATTCCTGGCTTGAGTGGATTGAGAGAAAGTCAATGAAGGTCCTGATTCTGGTGGAGTCAATGGCAGAGAGATTGATGGTAGACTGGCTTGGAATTCCATCCTAAAGGTTATTGGATGATCGGATTGATTTGAATTTTACTAAATCTTCTTTCACTCGAGCAGTGCGAGCATGGATTTCAAGTCGAGATTTCCATCCATTGATGTTGCGAGTCGAAACAGAAAGACTTCGAACATCATCTTCTCCGAGCTATCAGCCACATCACAAAATTCAGGTTCGCAGGTACGAAGGGGAGATAGACAAATCTAAATTGATCAAAAGTAACCTGGATATCAAAAGAACATATCAGAGAACTCCTGTAGTTCCACAAAGAGAACATTGCAAATGATCGAGAGCCAGATAGCAACAAGAATCGGATCGCGTAGGGAGAGAAAGAGAGACGGAGAGAGAGAAGGGAAAGGAAAAAGGAAGAAAACAGATTCAGTAATAGTCTCTGAGAGGTTGTAAAGTATCCGCAGAGAGAAACCTGAGGATTAAACGAGAGAAAACTAACCTTTTGTGGAAGGGACGTCGTCTAGACCTGTTCGAGTGACTGCCTCCTTGATGGCCAATGCCAGAGCTTTGAAAGCAGATTCAGATCTGTAGAGATGCGAGCAGGAAAAAGGTGAGAACAGATTGACCAGAGTTAGTTTTCTAGACGAGAAGAGAATCCAGAAAGATCCACAAAAAAAGATAAGAAAAGGTTGACTTTATGACTCCCTCATCATGAAATCTTCTCCCTATTTCTCTCAAGACCTTTTTGGGTAATTCCTTTTCCATTCTAATTCTCACCTATGATGATCATTATCCCCTCTCAAACAATCCACATGTAGGGTAACCCCAGCAGCCATTGCGAAACTATGAAAGACATGAGGAATCATTTCACAACTCAAATCCCCAATCTTTTCCCTCTTTAAACCCAATTCCGTCACGCAATAAGGTCTTGAAGAAATGTCTATGACAGCTCTTGATAAAGCTTCATCCAAAGGTGCATGTCCAGTACCGTATCTCTTGATTCCTTTCACTGGACCTAGAGCTGATTTGAAGGCTTCCCCTAAGGCTAAGGCACAATCCTCTGCAGTATGATGATCGTCTATCCATAAGTCTCCATCACATTCTATCGTTAGTGACATTCCTCCGTGTTTGGCTAGAGCGTGAAGCATCTGAGAAGGGAGAGAGAGTAGAGATAAGGTGGAGCGGTAGAAGGATTTCAATTTGAGAGCTCTTGGAGAAGCATAGTGATTTCAACTCTTTGGATCTTAGTTTGGATGATTGTTGTAATGAATTAAGCCCTTATTCGAGGCATTTATGATACTTACATGATCCAAGAAACCGATTCCAGTCTTTACTTTTATGACTTGAGGAGCCAAAGTAGGATGGACGTCCAAAGACAAGTCGCAACTGATCTTTGTCTCGTTTGTGACTCTTTTTACTGAAGCACTTCGGATACTCGGATTACTCTCTGCCATTCTTTAGTTGATAATGTGAGATGTTGTTGATGGGAGGAAAGGAAAGGGAGAGTCGAGCTATAAAAGCTTCTCGATTCTTGTCAATTCTTCTTCTTCTTCTCTTTGAACAAATTCAATGAGGGTAAGTCAATAAACTGCTATTCATGATTCAACTCATCCTAATTCTATCTAGATTCAATCCACTAAATCATTCCTTACATCCAAACTGACCCTTACTCCTCTCATCTCTTCTCCTTCTTTCTTCAGACACAAAAGTTCGAGCCAGGATAGATCCCTCTTAAGACATCTACCGTTCCCGTCTCGCGTTCCCGTCCTCTAGAACTAAATCATCGAATTTCAATATTCTTTGGCATTGGGAAACTCCTCGTAGTCTTCTGATGGGTGCATTTTTTTAGTACTGAGCTGATTCCTTTTAGGACTTCTCTTCTTCACCTATGCTCCTCCTTCTTGGAGAGTGAGACTGTTACGATCGTTAGGGAACTTTCCGCCCTTAGAAAAGGCGTGAGAGTTCTCCAGGATCAGATCGTTTCAGGAGGTGAGAAGAGAGGATGATCGTCGGCAGTCTGGTGCACCAACATTTTTGAGAAGAAAATTTCGAGGGAGAAGAAGAACTGAAACTGAGGTAAGTGCTCGATGAGCTAGGTTGGTGGAGTAGTATTTCAGAATGGATAGATAGGAAATGAAATACTAGTAATTTTGGGAATATAGGAGGATCAAGTAAGTTGAAGAGGAACTTCATTGGCTACCTCTAATTCGAAGCCATCCTTCTCAAAAGAAGAAGATTCAAGGTGAGTTCTCCCTCCTACCCCTTCCTCTTTTTTTCCCCCTTGTACCAATCGGCTATGATTAGGAAACACGTGTCGCCCCAATCAGCGCAAACTCATCGCTGAGTGACCAATGTCAAAGCCAAACGACAACCATCTGAGCCAAATCTCGATTCCCTTCCTCTTTCCTTTAAACCCAATTGAATGATCATGCGCTCTTTTTACTGACTCTTTTAACTCTGTCTGTTTTTCTCTCCCTCTCTTTTGAATGACTCTTGCTTCATTTTCGTTCGGATTGTGTTTTCAAACGCAGAAAGTCTCTTTTTGTCCTACCCTTTTCAATTTCCTCTTCTTCTTTGTACTCCTGCTCTTTTCTTCAGCTACTTCACAATCAATCAATACTTCCACTCTTTACTCTTCTGGCTGATCATCACCGCGAGTTCTCGTTTCGCGTGAGGAGAGTTCGATCCATAGAGTCTCTCTTCTCGTCTTCGGCTCTATCGAACGAAACCAAATGACAAACAAAGCTGTTCAACCTGTCCACTGTTTCTTTCTTTTCCGGTGCAAGATAAAGGCTGTGTCAATCTGAACAACATTCGTAAGACCGACGCCTTTGTCGAACACAGCAAAAAATCCTACTCTATCTCTGAGAAGATCTGAAAGACCTCGTGGGTGGACGCCCACAGAAGTGCCTTAAAAAGTGAGACCATCTTTTGTTCTCCTTTCTTCAAGCTTCATCCTCAAACTATCACCTCAATCTACCTCTATCTCAGAATGACCATTCAATCCATCGAAACTCTCAAAGGTGAGCCATTTGAGACTGCGGTAGAGAACAGAGCTTTCATTCATGCAAAGAGAAGAAAGAAGAAGACTCAGACCTTATTATCTCTCTTCCTTTGCGTCCCTTCCTACTTTTGTAGAACTCGACGCTATTCTAGCTTCATCATCAAATAGAGTCATAGTCTTGAAATTCCATGCGGAATGGTGTCCGTGAGTTTCAAAGTCTCTTTCCCAATCGTGTTGTTCTTGAGCAAATCTTTCTCACGCAAGCTCTCTCTCTTCTCTGATACAGACCATGCAAGACATTAGGACCTAAAGTAGAAGCCATTTCTTCAGATTATCCAACTTTGATCTTCCTCACTGCCGACACTGATCAAGTAGCAAGAACTTTGAAATCTCGTTATGACATTTCTTCTCTACCAAACACTTTGTTTTTGAAACCTGATGATGGAGAAACTTTGGAAGAGGTTCTTGGAGATGATTTCGAAAGGATTGAAAAACTTTGTAAGAAATGGTCAAAAGGTTTCTTGGGAGTTGGGGGAGGTGGTGGAGAGGTTTGTGAGAAATTTTCATCTCTAAATAACAGTTGCAAGCCAAAGAAGACTCAAGAAATCGATGAAGCTACTAAATACATTATTCAAGCAAGTATTTCAAACATCGACTTTTTGGAAAAGGAAAAGTTGTTCGATGGTGAGTTTCTATTCGCCTTGAGGTTCATCTTCCCATAGAGAGTCGACAGACTGACATTGCCCTTCTTGAACTTTGATTTAATCCTGTTTCTCCTTTCATGTCTATCTAGCATTTCAAGCAAAGGTACTAAGGTCGAATTTTGAATCTCTTTTGGATCCAAGCGTGATCCCTTCGAAAGTCACATCTCCTACAGCTACAGCTACTTCTCCAACTTCAACTCCAACTCCCACTCCATCAAGATCGATTTCATCAAGACCTATCTCAATGGTCGCCACCAAATCTACTTCACTCTTCAGTTCAGCTGCCAGAAGCAAAGTTCCGCCGCCTCCACCTTCAGCTTCAATTCCATCTCCACCTATCCCCAAGAAATCTGATTCTCAAAACAAGGTCATCGCATTGTGGGATTACAAGGCGACGGCAGAAGATGAAATCTCTTTCAAAGAAGGTGACATTATCATCATTAGTGAGAAGACTTCAGATGATTGGTGGAAAGGTTCTAACTTGACTAACAATGAAAGTAAGAAAGGTTTACTTCCGAGTGCTTATGTTGAGGATTTGGAAACTGCTAGACAAGTCTTGTCGAACGACAATGCCACTGCCGGAGGTTCGAGAAATTTACCTCCTGCTTATTCTGGAGAAGACAAGACCCACTCTCGCTCCTCTAGTACTTCAAATGTCAATAACGGCGCTAGGAATTGGAAAGCTCCAGTGGCTAGGTTCAGTTCAAATGGAGACAGTGGAGTAAATAACGTTCGAGAAGGAGCTCCAGTTCCACAGACTGAAGAACAAAAAGCTAAAGCTGATAGGTTGAAGAAACTTGGTGGAACTGTTGGTACTCATGCTGCTGGAGGTTTTGGAGCTGGAATCGGATTTGGTCTGGCCAGAAGTATCTTTTGAGAGATCGAGTCTCTGTCTCGTCTCGTCTCGTCTTTTCTTCTATCTACCCTTTCTTATATGATCTTCGACGAGAGAGCACTTCCATTCTGTTCTGTACATACTCTGTGTAGCAAATTCACGTCACCGAGGAAGAAAAAATCGACAGCAAAGCTCGAAGAGCAAAAGCTGAAGCGCGAGGATCGGTGCAAGTTGTCCAGCGCAAGAGAGTCTGCTTCTGTCTTTAACTTCATATGACCTTAACAAACTTTCGTACCTAACTTTTGCTTCTCAACCTTCGTCTTCTCGTATCGAATTTCAGCGCTTCAGCTCCTTTTGCCCTCATCGATCATCGTCATCCCTCGAGGCTCGAGGTGTCGAAGTCTATGCACAAACTTTTTTCTAGTCTCACAAATCGCCAAAACGCCCAATGACGTTCCGGCCAAGTGTGCGATAGTAATTCGATCAGCATCTTCTGTGAGCAAAAGTAGAGAGTCATGAGAACCTAGGTCCTAGAGAAAACAGTAGATCGACCAGACCAAGTGGAGAGCGCCTCGGAAAACGTCATGAGTACGAGGCGCAGGCGGCGAAGCTTAATTTACGCCCAGCCCTAGAAAGTTCCTGATCAGGATCTTCCGAAGAAAAGAACCAAGAGGGGAGAAGAGGCCGAGAAGGTGTGGCAGAAGAGGAAGAAGAGAGAGGTGGCGTCGTGCGCAATTTTGCCTACGGCCAACACGATTTTAGATCCTTTTTCGGTTCTGACTTTTGCCAACGTTCACCGCAACTTTCCTTTCTAATCATCTTCCTTTTCGAGCATAGAACTTGCCCGTGTCGAAAAACTACTTAAAGAGGCTCAAAAGTCTGTTCCAAAGCTCTCTTCCCCATCAACATCATCACTCTCTAAAATGCAACTTCTCAAAGCTTCCATTCTTCCATTCATCGTCGCTAGCCTTGCTTGGGCTGCCCCTCTAGAGGAACGTACTCCTTCAAGCAGTGTCAAAGGAGTGAGTTTCATGAATCTATTCTCGAGAAGCTATGGGAAATGCTTTCTGAGTTTGCCACTGACTTCGTCTCCATCCGTTTTCTCTCTCCCACAGTTCGACGTCTCACACTACCAAGCCGGAGCCAACCTAGCCTCTGCAAAGGCCAACGGAGCTTCATTCGTCATCATCAAGGCTACTGAAGGAACTACCTACAAGGATCCATCTTTCTCTGACTTTTACGGACAAGCCACAAGTGCCGGTTTGATCAGAGGGGCATATCACTTCGCCAACCCATCAAGCAGCTCGGGAGCCGCTCAAGCCAGTTTCTTCTTGAAGAACGGTGGAAACTGGTCAGGAGATGGAAGAACTCTACCAGGTGAGCATTTCAAAAGGCGAAGAGAGAGAAAAGGGAAGAATGTGTGAGTTGACAACGTCCGACAACATCTGACACTCTCTCGACCTCTACTCTCTCACTTTCTCTCCAATCTTCTCAGGCATGCTCGACCTAGAAGCAGAAGGATCTCAACCACAATGCTGGGGACTGAGCCAGGCTGGAATGATCAACTGGGTCAAGGATTTCGGAAACACTTACAAGGCAACCGCTGGAAGGCTCCCAATGATCTATTCCAACCCAGGATGGTTGAACTCTTGTCTAGGAGGATCTTCTGCTCTTTCCGACGCTGGATTTCCTCTAGTTATCGCTCGTTATACCTCTGCTTCCAGTCCAGGTGACACTCCAGGATGGCCATACGCTACTTTCTGGCAATGGGCCGACTCTGGTACTTTCCCAGGTGACCAAGATGTTTTCCAAGGAAGTCAAGCCAACTTGGTCAAGTTCGCCACTGGTTAAACGGATTTGGACCTTGAGCCTTTCGTTTATAAAGCTGCTTATAGTTCGTTAGCAGTCGAATGAATGATTTAAACCTGTTCTCTCTGTGTCTCTCGAAGTGTTGCTCTTTTGCTCAATCTCTCGCTCTCTTAATACCTTTTGTAGCTTTATACATTTACCCTAATCGTTTATTCGCAATCTTCTCGAGCAAAGATAGCCAATAGCTCGACTATTCGTGTGGAAGCCTGTAAGACCAAACTTGGTGACGCGGAAGTAGAAAGATGGGTGGGGTCAAAGATGAAAAGTGCAGCCTGGACGAGTAATGTTTCGATCCACTTGATCCAAATATTGTCTGTCTGGACTTGCTGGCCAGGAAGAGTTTGAAACAGTTTCGAAAGAGATGGAAGTGGCAAGGGATGAACGAGAAGAACTTTGGATCGAGTCTCGACCCAACTTCTACCAACCACCTCTATCTATCTGTTCATCATGGCTCATCTTGGACCAGCGATGATCCCTCATCAAGAAACAGAAATCAACTCAGAAACAGTCAATTCAATTCTGAATCGACTACCGAATTCAATTTCCAATCTTCCCACTCCGATTTTACTTTCCCTTCCATTCTTATCTCTTCTTCTAATCTTGCTAATCGCTCTCCCTTCTCGCAAATCTCTGGAATCTCCACACAAAGTAAAACCTTCAAAGACTAAAAAGAGTAGAAACTCGACTCCAACAGTTTTGTTGATTGGACCAGAACAATCTGGAAAGACAAGTCTATTCTCCAAATTGGTCTTGAATTCAGTTCCACTAACTCAAACAAGTCAAAGGGAATCAAATTCAAAAACGACAATCTCTATTCATTCAAACAAAAGTGAGGAATTCAAAGATTATCCTCCTTCATCTTCAGATTCAATCTCGATTCAATTGATCGATTTACCTGGTCATCCAAGGTTGAGACCTAGAGTTGGTGAATACATTCCATCAGCAGACGCAATCGTATTCTGTGTGGATGCCACTTTGGCTAGCAGAGGTGGAAGTGGAAACACTGGGATAAAGAAGAAGGACGATAGGTTGACTGATGCTGTAGAGTGAGTAGCTAGGTTGGAGATTCGAGAAGAAGCAAGTGATATGAAGCTGCATCACTTTCAACAGACCCTTACCCCTTCTGTACTCTGAAGCATACAAGATGATGATGTCTCAATCATGTATCCTGGTCAGATTAGAAGCAGCAGGTTTTGGAGCGGAGATCTCAAATCCTCGTCCTCTCTATCTACTTTGGATCTATCCGCTGACCTGTTCCTTTGCTCCTACTCGTTTCCACTTCTATTTCTGCTCTTGTTTCTTCAACAGCCAACTTCATTCAGCTCTGACGATCCTGGCAAAACAGAGGCTCTCTTCCAAGAGCTCTACCAACTCTCCTCCGCCTTCCGTCCTGATCTTATTCACTCGATCAGATCTCTCGCCACTTTTGTCCGCTTCCACTGAGAAATCCTCCGATCCAACTCAAAAAGCAAAGAGAAAAGCTCAATTACTATCACGAGCGAAACTAGGTTTAGAATCAGAACTAGGAAGAAGAAGAGCAAACATGAGAATAGGTTTATCATCTTCTGAAAACAGTTCCGCAAGAATAGGTGGTTTAGACAAAGTCACTGGTGGAAGTGGTTCATCGAGTTCTAATTCTGGAATCTTGAATAGCATTTTATCATTGTTTGGGATTGGATCTTCGAAACAGATCTCATCTTCGGAAGATGATGATGAAGGAGAGGAAAATTTGGACGATTTGGATTATGTTGATTGGAATGTTTTACAATCTCAACAACAATCTCAAAAGGATATGAATTCTACGACTTTGTCTAATGGAATCTCTTTGGATAAATTGGATGAAGATGTGGTTGAAGATGGAAAGGCGGATTGTAGGTTGGTCAGTTTGGAAGAGATTGGAAATTGGTCTAGTGAGAAAGAGAAAGGTGAAGAGGAGATTCTCGAATTCAAGAAATGGCTGATCAATTTAGTGTAATGGAAAAGACATGGATGTATACAAATTTTTCTAGGAATGAGCAAAGTTGATTGTCTTCTTCTAAACTTCGCCCCGAGTAGTCGCTTGAATGGTTCGGGACTTGAAGCATCAGACATGAGAAGTACCTCAGCCATTAGGACCTGGGAAGCTTTTAAGTGATTTTTCCCATTTCAATCGAAAGTCTTGAAGCTTGAAGCTTGAAGTGAACGGCGAGAAGAAGGAAGAAGGAAGACTCGCGACACGTTCGACGAAAGAAGCCTCGGCCAATCTCTTCGACATTCCATCTGCTTTCACCCAGCAGTGTACAAGTACGTAAATCTTCGAATTTTCGAACAGAATTCGGTTTCAAATGTAAAAGCGAAATGTACAACAGTCACTTACATACAATATAAGGAGGGGTCGAGTGAAAGGAGGTTCGTCGGTTCTGCACTCTGCACGCTTTGCGGCAAGCTAGCAGTCTTCGCCTCTAAACGAGCCAATCAAACCAATTCCAAATCCGCAAAACGAGGAGAGGGAATTCTCTTCTTCCGTTTCTATTTCAGCTCAGGGTCAATCTGTCTGTTCGGTTAGGCGTGTAGCAGCACGTTCGATAAGGGAGGAAAAGTATAAAACGGAGGACTTTTTCGAAGCTTTCTTACCTTTTCCCCATCTCTCTCTCTTCCCTTTCTTTCCCGTCTTCTTCTTCTTCTCTCCCTCACGCTCTCTCTTTCCAGTCTCTCCATTCTCAAGATGCAATTCAAGCTCGCCCTTCTCGCTCTCGTTGGTTCAGCTCTTGCTGCTCCAACTCTCGTCGAACGTCAATATGGATCTCCTTCTGTCACCTGTGGTTCAAACTCTTACAGCTCGTCTCAAGTCGATGAAGCCATTAGCAACGCCATGAACGGAGGTGGAGGTGACTACCCTCATCAAGTGAGTTTACACAGTTTGAAGACCGTTCTGAGCCTCGCGAGGCTTCGTTCGCTGATCTCTCTCCCACATCTCTTTCTCTGCCTTCCCTTTTCCTTCATTTTATACCTTTCTTTCTTCCTTTGATTCTTCTTATTCCAAAGTACAACGATTACGAAGGATTTGACTTCTCAGACTACTGCTCTGACTCCAAGTTCGAAGAATACCCCATCACCAGAAATGGTTACACTGGTGGATCCCCAGGTGCCGACAGAGTCGTCTATGGACAAAGTGAGTTTGACAAGGGATTCAAATTAAATCTCAAAGCTCTAATGGTTGATATAAATGCCGAGTCAGAGGGGAAATCAACGGCGAGAGGGCAGTTCGGATGATGAGCCTCAAAGTCGCTGAACCTTCCCTTCTCTCTCACTTTTCTCCCCACTTTCTCTCTCGATCTCTCTGATTTTTTCTCCTACTTATTATTGAAGGTTCTGGCTCGTTCTGTGGGGCAATTACGCACTCGGGAGCGAGTGGAAACGACTTCGTTCAATGTGATTATTAGAGATTTCGAGGTTTTGGAAGTGACGACCTGACGAACGAAATACCATGTCTTTCTAACTCTCTGCTGTGATTGGCGTGAGGTGCTGGAAGCTCTCTAACGTTTGCAAAGCTACCCACAGAGGCTCGAGGTCTGAAAGGGTTCGAAAGGAAGAATAGGTAGCGAAGACAACAGAAGCGAAGGTGACCAGTGATCAGAGCCTCAAGACGCGAAGACAGTTTTGGCGCAGATAGAACCGATTGATGATTGCAGAAAAGAGACACTTAGAAGTTTTACAAATGCGACGTTGACAATGACGAATTTAAGAGAGGGAAGCAGACGACATAAAATACAAACAAAATGACAAAGATCGAGCAACAAGACAGACGAAAGATTTTCTCACCCCTCTTGCCAATCCAGGACTAGATCCTCAGCTCTACTCAGAGCTCTTCTAGCTTTACTCTCCACCCACTGAAAGACTTTATAGAAGGTTAGAGAAAGTCCAATGACGATAGCCAAAACGATGAAAACAGCAGCGACTGTAGACACCGAAGTTTCGTTATCTCGATTTCTTCTCGACCTTCTAAGAATGGATCTAGTCAAACCCCAATTGAAGAAGGAGCCCAGAGTCGTGAACGGAAGAGAAGTGATTCCTACGAATGAAAGACCAAGTGTGACTGTGAGAGACAAGATGAAAGCGGATTTCAAACAGGTCAGTTCTAAGCAGAATGATCGCATCAAGCTTCTGTGAAGATCAGACTCACTTTGTTTTGTAAATTTCTCCACCCAAGATGGTCCAGCTACTGAATCTTTGGCGATTCTGCGTATCTTCCTTTTCGTTTTGCCAATGACTCTAAAAGTCTCTTCTTCTTCAGCTTCTAACTTCTCATCTCGATTCTCGACTTCGCTCTTCTTACGTTCGAGATCCTCTCTCGCCTTCCTCTTCTTCTCATCAGAGACAACTTGACGAATCAATTCATCCTGATATTCTTCATAAATCCCACCTTGACCGAATTTCCATTCCCAAATCAAACTCTCCCGCCAAGCAATCTCTCGATACTCTTCTGAAAACTTCTTCATTCCATCTCTGTTTGATTCCAAAATGTTGAGCCATACTTCTTCCCATTCCATCCTTGGTTTTTTAGAATCTTGTTCAGTCGTCGGAATCACCTTTGAGACAGCAGTCGACATTAAATTTAGATTGTCAGTTCCAAGCCTCCCAAAGACTCTCATCAAACCTACGACACCCGAATAGTCTTCGATTCCACATCCCATGAAACCACAATAATCATCTCCATATTCATCACTTGAATCGAAGAAATTGAACATCTTGGAGATCCTGCTTTGATCTGATTTGACGATAGATCCTTCATTGGCTTTCCCTCTCGTCGTCCTTGAAGAAGTGGGCGCGAGTGCTTGATCTTGACTCCTATCGATAGCTAAATTCAACATTGCTCCAGTAGACCAAACCATCCCGAGGAAAATCAGAGAGGTGAAGATGAACAGCATGTACCGATTGGTGAGAACTCCTATGAATTTGGATTTGCGGAACTTGTAGGGAGTTTTGCATTGATCGCATCTGACCAGAGATTCGGAACCACTAGACATTGATCTCCATTTCGATAGGCATGAAGTATGGACGTACTGCTCGAGGCGGAAACGGGGGAAGGACAAAAGAGTGTGGGGTATCAGAACTCAACGAATCAAACGATGAGCTTCTTACGTCTTCCTTAGGCTTCACTCTAGATCTTTCTGCAAGAACGTCTTAAAGTTTGCTTGACTTTAAACTCTGGGAAGGAGAACCTATGAGGGCTGACGATTCTAATCTGTTGCCAGCACTCTCATCGCAACCAACCTTCAGGCCAATCTGTGTCATCAAAACGACCTCTTCTGCCTTGTTAGAAGTTATAACTTGAACTTGTACTCACTTTCATAGTTCCACGACACCTGCATGGAGAACAAAGCTTTCCCAAATCG
This sequence comes from Hemileia vastatrix, assembly GCA_030280995.1. Lineage (NCBI taxonomy): Eukaryota > Fungi > Basidiomycota > Pucciniomycetes > Pucciniales > Zaghouaniaceae > Hemileia > Hemileia vastatrix. Next base: position 39,902 of record JASXTE010000109.1, read on the forward strand.
CCCATCTCATCATTTTGAGATTGACCTTCAAAGCAGATTCTACAGATAAGGTCTTGATTCTTCTTCTTCTTTTCTTCTTCCTCCTTTTTGATTCTTTCTTGTTCCTCTACGTATGGATCTGTCGCTATCGGCTCTTGTGGCTTTTCTGTTTCATTTTCCATCTTTTGAGGTCAATGTCGAAAGACAATTCGATTGAACTCCAATTTCTCTTTCACTTCTTACTCCACGTCACAAGTCGTCAAAAGCGTCGCTCGTCACCTTTGCTGCCAATCATGAACTCGGAATCAAGCTTGGAAACAGATTCATCAATTGATATGGAACCATGGATCGTAGATGCTCACACGTAAGTCTCAATTCGTTTCCCTTGATAGCCGGCTATCATCTCATCCATTCTTCCATCTTGCCTCTTCTTCTAAACAGTCACATTCTGCCTCAAAGACTAGCAGAAAAGATTCGAGCTTTCTTCGAAACATCAATCACTGTTTCGTCCTCGTTCCCCAGCAACAATCAACCTACGTCCTGTTGTGGTCCATTCCTAGATGAATCCAGCTTTCCGTCTCATGGGACCTTCACTCTTCCCTATCCGTCTTCAAGCATTCCTGAACTCTCAAAAATCCAAAAGGAAACCAAGATAAAGGGATCTTGGATATTACCCTATGCTCACAAGTCAGACATGTCTATCAAACTCAACGCAGACATTTTAGAAGTCTGCAATCAACTCGAAAAGAATGGGCAGAAGCCGATACCTGGGTTTACAGTTCATCCATCAGATGGCAAAGGGTTGGTAATCAGGACTGCAACGGAAGCTCTATTGAATGGAGCGAAGGTGTCGAAACTTCACTGTTCGGTCGGCAACTATTCCCTCTTGGATGAGAATTTACAAGGTTACTTCGAACTGGCAGAGAAGGTTGGATTTCCTATAGTCACTCATCTCGGAACTTCAATCACTGGTCATACTTCGACGCCAGAGGTTTCGAATCTAGAGAAGCTTCTGATGAAATATCCAAAGATGAAATTGGTTCTAGCTCATTCAGCTTCTCCAGCCGTCTTGGACGCAATCGCTTTGGCTAAGAAGTATCCGAATCTCTATCTGGATACCACTCCTACAGTTACAAGGACTGTACCTTATCCGACTTCAAGTTCTCCGTCAACGGAGAGTTATAGAGATCTAATGAAGTTGGCTAAGGAAGGCAGAGTTTTATTTGGATCTGATTTACCGAATGTTTCAGTCACGATACAGGAGACTATCAGGCAAACGATCATCACTTTTGGGAATGACAGAGATAGAGAGCCTTTATCAAAGGTGAAGGAGAGTGATTTAGATTGGCTGAGGGAAAGTCAAGAGTATATAAGGCGAGGTGAAGGGGATCCAGTCTATGAAGTGTTATTTGGAGCTCAGAAGAGATTGGTAGATGGGGTAAAGATCGATTCACTGTTGAAGGAGAAAGATAGAAGTGGAAAGTTGTAAAGAAACACTATCGATCTGTCAGAGAAGTGCCATTTTAACGATGATAGTGAACTGGAGCTCTGATCTTCGTTCACTTACTGACTGAGTATCGCACATTTTTAGGACTCGCACCAACATATGAGAGGGAAATACCTGGAATCGACTATTTGCTTAATCCAGCAAGAGACTTTGGAGCTTTCTCATTCGAAGGGAGCGGCAAAAAAAAAAAAATGCGCGAACAGCGAATCAACACGGTGATCGTGTGAGCTCGGAAGCGAACGGACATCACATGTTCTCGTGTCATACATAGTGAGTGGAAATAGAAGGAGGTTTTGTGGAAGAGTGAGAGTCGATAGCGAGAGCAGCTCGAAGACGACAGGCTTGTCTGACAAGCTCTTGACTGGTCATCCACCAAAGTCTCGCTCTTTGCCCTTGCGCCACGATTAGAATCTTCGGCCACGACTTTTTAGTGCTTCTCGAGACATCGACAGGTGGATTCATCCCTGCTTTTTCATGTCAACTTCTCTGCTCTAGTGGCACCTCTCGAGGGCTCGATGACGTTCCAACAGCTGATCTCCTGCCTGCTCTCGCTCATCACAGCAGAATGGATGAGAACTTTGGCAGACGGATTAGCAGTGACCTGATTCTGGTTCAATGATATTCTACTTCATGTTTGCTTCTCGCTCATCTGTGTGGAAAGTTTGTCAGATCGAGAGGGCGAGGGGTCTTTTGGTGAGAGGTATAAAAAGGCCCTCCCGAAAAACTCTGATTACATTTCCTCTCTCTTCTCTTTTCTTTTCTCAGGTTCTCTCTCGCTTCTTTCCCCTTTCAACCTCTTCTTCTTTTTCTTCTTCTCCTCTCGTGAACCCCGGTGGTCACTTCTCTTTTACACTCTCTTCTTTCTCTTCGCAAAAACAAAAAAACAACTCTACGTTCGTTCTCATCCTCCTCTTTCCGACCTCAACCTCAAAAAACACCTCCATCTAACCTCTGAGTTTTCAACATGCAATTCTCTCAAGCTCTTCTCGCCGCTCTCTCCGTCTCCGCCTCGGTTTCGACAATCCAGGCAGCTCCAACTCGTCATGGGCATGGTCATTCCAACGCCATGAGACAACTCATGATCCGTTCGAATCCAGACGAAATGGTAGTCAGACGCTCAATCCCAGGTCCAGATCATTCAATCTTGGAGAGAGGTGAATTCCAAGAGCACAAGGAGGTTCTCAAGCGCTGGGAGCATGTCAAAGATCCAAAGGAGAGAAGAGAGCTCGTCATCAGAGACCTCGAAAGACGTGGTATTCGTGAGTATAGTGCTCTTTTCACGGTAGGATCTCGATCTTTAGTGAGTCTGAGTTCGTAGGTTGCTTACAACTATGTCCTCTCTCCCATCTTGACTCTCGTTCCCACAGTTGACATGCTCGTTGCAGCTCTCAGAGACATTATCGTCGAACTTCTTGGAAAGAGCGGAACTGCCCGTAAACGTCAACAAGCTCCACCTAACATGGACGTGATCCTGCACCAAGTCACTTGCATGGTGAGTTATTTCTTATTTAGAATCGCCTTTCGCCTCTCCCTCGCGCAAACGATGTTTCGTCTGACCTCTCACTCTACGTTTCCCGTCTTCCCTTCTTCAGCTTGACCAAATCTTTGGTAACAATGATGCAAGCTGTTCGACCTCTTCTGGATCTGGATCTGGAGACGACGCCTCTGGAAAGAACGCCACCGCTTCCTCCGAACCTTCTGAAGCCAACAAGACAGTCACTGCTGTTGCTCATGCTATTGGAAGGATCGGAGCTGCCATCAACAACCAAACTTCGTTCCAATTGGGTCAAATGGGAGCCAACGGTACTGCTACCAATGCCACGATGGTCGGAAGCAACTCTACGGCTTTAGCCTCGAACGCTGGGAACGCTACTTCTGCTTCAACCAATGGAACTGAAGCTCAAGGAGAGAAGAAGAAGCACCACAAGTCCGAGCAGCAACAACAAGAACGTTCAGTCTCTCTAGAAGCTCGTCAGGAAGGAGTTGAAGGACTTCTCCAAGTTCTTCGTTCTCTAGTCGACGCTATTCTCAACACTCTTCTCCCAATGAGCTCGAGATCTGAAGGCTCGGAATCTTCCTCTTCTTCTTCGATGGCTTCTGGAGAATGCCCTCCAGCTTCGGCAGAGAACTTGGGTCAATACATTCCAGGATGTCCAGGTTACGGTAGAAGGTCTTTCGAAGAAGCTGGCTTGTCTAGAAGACAAGCTGATATGCTCTCTATGATCTTACCAATGATCCAGACTCTCATTCAAGAGCTACCAAAGATGATTCAAAGCGCTAGTTCTGGAGCTCAACCAGCTGCTACTCCATCCTCTTCCGCTGGCTCAGGTCCTTCTGCTATGAATTCCATTTCTCAGTGAGTACTGCTCGTCCAGCTTCGTTTCTTCTTCAGTCTCACTTCTGCTCTTCCACGATCACTGGCTGACCATCTCTCTCCCTCTTTCTTCTTTACCAGACTGCTAGGTGGCTCGTCTGCGGCGGCAGATCCTAGTGTCTCAAAGCAAGTTGATTCTGGAAGTTCTAGCGATGCTCTCGCAAGCCGCGAGTCTTTACTCTCTGGTGGAACCGATGCCTCTTCTTCTGCATCTGCCTCTTCATCCACCTCGACTGCAACCAAATCGAAGTCTACCCATCCAGGAGCAGCCACTTCTGCAGCTGCAGAAGCAGCTGGTACCACCTCTGGTTCTGCTCCAAAGGCTTCTCAGTCGTCTTCTCAAGCTCAAGCTCGTTCGCTTTTGGAGGGAGACGGAATCCAACGTCGTCAACCTCTACTCGATGGATTGCTCGGAGGTCTTCTAGGAGGACAATCCAATGGAAACAATTCTACTTCATCTGGAAATGCTACCAGCGACTCTCCATCTTCTGTCACTCAAACTGGAGGCGAAGGATCCATCAACATCTCCATTTTGGATCAATTGTTGAACGGTCTCCTAAGTGGATTGCTGTCTGGAAACTCTAGAAGAGCCGTCGATTCTGGAATCTCTAGTCAGAACAACAATGATGGCATCAATATTGATCTTCTTAGTAATCTGTTGAACGGAGTTCTTTCAGGCAACTCCAAGAGAGACGGAGTTGACAATTTCCATTCAAATCAGAACAATAATGACGGAATCAACATTGATCTTCTTAGCAATTTGTTGGACGGAGTTCTATCTGGTAACTCTAAAAGGGATGGAGTCGATAACTTCCAATCCAGTCAGAATAATAACGATGGAATCAATATCGGACTTCTCAATAACGTCCTCAATGGATTGTTGTCTGGTAACTCGAAGAGATCTGATGGTGTCGACAACGATCACTCGAATCAGAATGGAAACGATGGAATCAACATTGGACTTCTCAACAATGTTTTGAACGGTCTACTTTCTGGAAACTCCAAGAGATCAATTCCTACTTCTAACGATTCCGATCTTTTAGGAGCTAGAGGTAACGGAGTAGACAACAATCATACTTCTCAGAATAACAACGATGGTATCAACATTTCTCTTCTAAACAATCTTCTAAACGGTTTACTCTCTGGAAACCAAAAGAGATCCATCGAAGAAAGTGCAATTTCAGCTCTCGAAATCTCCAGAAGGGCAGATTTCAAACCAGTTTGGGACGAGATCAAAAAGTTGGGAGATCAAGGTTGGTCAAAGACTCAAGGTCATCAATCTGCAAAGAGATCAAACGATCAAGACGATGATGGATTTGGTGAGGTTTGGGATTCTTTCAGAGATCTAGTCGATTCAGGTTATGCAGATGCTGCTTCAAGAGCTTCGACTTCACCTTCAACTAGATCTCCAAAGGTAGATGCAAGTCAATTCGTTCAATCAGCTTCCAGATGGGGTGCCAATGTCTTGTCCAAGATGGCTTCGGGTAAAGCTCATCAAAAGAGATCTACGGATTACAGACCTCTTTTGAAAGCTGGCTCTGACTTTGCTAAAACTCAAATGAAGGAATGGACTCAGGCTTTGAATAACATGAACTCGAATCGTCATCAATAGAAACCCTTGTCTCTTTTTTGCTTTTGTATTCGTTTTGACCTCTGAATCTTTAATCTTTATCGAACCCTTTCTTGAACTGTCGACTTTGTGATGCCTGAGAATTATCCTCTATTGAAGTATCGACTCTACCAAGTGAAGCTGCAAGAGCCTGTGTTGATGGTTCGAACTTGAGATAAGGTAGCAACCGAACAATCAAGAGCAACGACGACCAGAAGATGCGTCCAAAGTTTTGATTAACGAAACAAAGTTTGTGAATGAGTACAGAGTTTTACATATGACTTCAGGAAGGAGAGCAGTAAGAGAGAAGAGAGTGATGAGAGTTACTCTCTACGAGAATTTGACAAGCAGACTTACAGCCCGAGGGGGAAGGGATGAAGGTTGACTATCAAAACGGGGAGTGAAGAGTTGATATATAGCTTGGTTGATACCGACAAAGGAGAAAAAGTAAATGAAAGAAAGTTTGAGAAGTACAGAAATGTCAATCAATAGATTCGATCTTTTCCAGTTGAATGATTTTGACATGTTGTGCTGCGTATGAGTGTGTGTGCTATGATCTGATTTTTACATGAACGAGACAGAGGATCCGAATACGTTATAAAGTGATGAAAAGAGATCGACCAGATTTGATCGAGTTTTTACAAGATTGAAGGAGATGTCTTCATAGGAGGTAAAGGAATTCTACGATCAAAACTTTGAGTACGAGAATTCGATAAAGCGAGTGAAGGAGCAATCTGACTTGGAATTGACGTTGAAGTTGAAGGAGTATTGTTGAATGAAAATGGTAATTGAGATCTAATAGAAGGCAGAACTGGAGTCAAAGGTCCGTTGTTTCCATTCAAACTTGAGAAAGTGGAAGATGAACTCGGTGCGGTCAAGATTGATGGGAAGGAATGGTTCGATCCTTGACTTTGTGATGATGGTATATGTGGAGGATGGGTTAAATTCAGAGGTGGTAAGACGATTGAACGTTGAGGTGAAGGAGCTGATGAGAGTTGACTTTGAAGATCCTGACTGAAGGAAGTCTTGATCGGTGGAAGTGAGAGAGAGTCCGATGCTCCAATGGCTCGACTGAACGTTTCGAGAATAGAGACAAGAAGTGGAAAGCAAAAGTCAGAAACGGGAACGAGAAAGTCGAAGGCAAGTTCGAGAGAGAGCACTCCCACTCCACCACGGCATCTGCTTTCCACCAATTCGAAATCGACTGCACCTTCGAAATCTCTCCTGAATCGTAATGAAAGCGGTTGTTCGGTAAAAATTCTACTCACCTTGAATCGTAGGTGGGTCTAATCCTATCCGAATAATCGTCCCTCATGTCCAATTCCATCGATTCATTGTCGCTCTGATCACCCGGAAGCGGTTTCCTTTGGAGTAGTGCGAGTGGCTCCTGAGCCAACTTGTTGAACGCAGAATCCCTCTCCAATGCAGAGTTTGAATAAGTAGAATAGGAACTTGCACCGGTTGAGTTTGTATGTTCAGAAGAGGCAGAACTAGAAGCAGAAGGGGAAGGAGGAGGTTGATAGGAGGTAGAGGCAGAGGATGTTTGCTGCTTGTTCTTGTCACTGAGCTTCTTCTTTTGGATTGAATATCTCTTGTCCTTCTTTGTGTCTACCCTATGAACATGTTTGCAATGTCTAGTCAAATCTGTACTTCTCAAGAAGACTTTTGAGCAACCATCTTCCAAGCAATTGAATTCCCGATTGTTTGTGTGAATCAAGACATGCTGATTAAGGTTGAATAATCTGGAGAAGGTGGATGAACAAGTTGGACAAATGTGAGCCTTGATTGTCGCTTTCCCTCCTTTGACTTTTGAACTCGTAGATGTTGAAGATGAAGATGATGAAGATGTCTTCTTTCTCTTGTTGTTGCCCTGTGAATCTGTCTCTTGAGATGACTGAGCTGGAGGAGGTGGATGGGGGAAGAATGGTTCAGGGTCTGATGAATTCGAGTGGGATGGAGGCTGTCTTGACTCTTCCATGTTCGCCATTCTTGATCTCGATTCAATGTTGGGATTCAAAGTGAAAGTTAAGGAAAGAAAGAGAAAGGAGAGAAGGGAGAAAGGAGAAGTTTGGGCGATCAAGAAGCTCAGCGCTCGGCTGGATTGGCTTCTTCGATCGAGCAAATCCCAGAGCCTGATGTCATCTGGCAATGTTACGTTCATCCGGTCATCACTCCTTTGTCGAGACACAACGATTCTCACATTTCTCATACACTTGACTACAACATATACAATCTCTTGAATCAACACTTCAAAGTTTGAGGTGAGCGCTTCCGAGGTGAGTCTTCAAATCAAGCTTTCCCCATCCCTTCTTGCCACCATTTCCTTTCTTTGCCACCCAACCTTCCACCTCACTCTGTACAGGTCCATGATTCTCCTTGACAATCTCCCAATCGTACTTTTCATCTTGAGGTCCTTCAACATGGACGCTTCCCAATCCGCTATCGATTTTAAAGTCTCCTTGGAAACCATCCTCTACGAAAGTAACGTCTACTTTTCCCATGGAGCTAGTAGCGTTCAGATTCAATTTCAAATCTTCAACTTCATTCAAGAAAGTCAAAACATTTGAACCTTGTTCCGATGAACTGGTAATAGAGATCTCTCCGTTTGAATCGTCGTCTTGAACTAGATTGATCTTTCCATTGATTGAACCCATGTTTGAATCCAATTTCAACTCTTTAGAGACGTTGAATGTACCTCTGATAGATCCAGAATGACCTTCAAAGTCCAAGATTGGAGAAGAGAACTCGCCCGAGATGGAAGCGAAGGATGAATGGAGACGAAGCTCTTTCGAGGCCTTGACTTGAGAGAGAGAGATGGCACCGTTTTGAGAGTCTAGCTTGATAGAGTTGGATTTGAGAAGACCAGATGATTGAATCGAACCGAAGTGAGACTCGATTTCGATGAGAGACTTGGTTTCAATCGACTGTAGAGAGAGAGAGAAGAATAGTCGATGGTCAGCGACGTTTCGATCTCTCGATTCTGGCACTCATCATCATCTTCAAAACTCACACCTAATCTAACGGATCCGTCTCTACTCTTGACTTTCCATTCGTCCAACTGGAGTCCAGTCAAATCGTCAGCCGAGACTTGATTACCATCGGTAAAAGTCTCGAAGCTCTTAATCTTGACATCTTTTGGGAAAATGACTCTGATTCCATAGTTCTTCTTGTCACCATTCCAATAATTTGACATTCTCCAATGGTTGGTGTTCTCGACAACAATACCTTCTTCGTCATCTTTGACGACCTTTTCGACCTTGACGTTTCTGAAACTTTGATAGCCTGAAATCTCGACCGTGACCTCCTTGAGATCAGAAGATGGATCGACTAGATGTTCGATTGGGGATGAGAGTCTGTCTTCGACCTTCAAGAACAGTTTGGACTTTTCTGGAGATAGAGTGAATGACTTGAAGTCAGAACGATTGGTACTAGAGGCGACGGACTGGAGGAGAGAAGGAGAAGGAGAGGTTTGGTCAACGTCAAGTCGTCAACTCGAGAGTCGAACGGCTGGAAGTCAGATATTGAGACGAGACTCACGTTACAGCCGAAGGTTTCTTCATTGGAGAAGTAGTTCCATAGTAAGAACGAGGAAACGAAGAGAAGGAGGATTCTACTAAAGATTCTCAATCTGCGACGCCTTTTTTGCTTCTTGCAAAGAACTAAGAAGTCGTGTTCGTCAAAGTACTCTGGTGGAGTGGAGGCGATGAGTGGAGTCTTCTCGACATCTTGGAAGTTTGAAGAAGACATCTTGAGGTGGTTGATGGAGAAGAGAGCAAGTGGAAAGTCGACGTTTAAATATCTCTAGTTGTCAACAGGCTGCGCGTCGAGCAGCTGAGCGTCCACTCCACCAGATTTCTCCACCCGTGACAAGCTGTGTGTACACGTACATCGATTCTTTAGCTTCAAAAAGTCATGCTGCTCAGAGATCATCTTCCACCCGTCATTGAGATGATGCCACAGCTCAGTCGGATTCGAATACTCATGCTCTGTTGGGTATAACCATTGCAAATTAGGGAACAAGTCTATATTATAGTACAATTCAAGGTAAAGGAAGCAAACTATAACGATAACCGGATCAATTCGAGAAAGAGGCCTTGATAGAACCGAGATTAGTCGAGACTTCACTTCTTCCCAATGTCTTCGACTCTCCCACCTTGATCTCTCCTTCTACTTTTCTTCCACCAGCTTTCGATTGTTCGATCGACTTGTCTTCGATCTTTTCCTCGTTTTCGATTTCCACTCTTCCCAGTTTTGATTCAACTTTGAACTTTCCAGCGTACCCTTGACTGTGGATAAGATCGATTGATCCGATTTCACTCTTGATGGTACTGATGAGTTTGATCTCCTCTGGATGTGGTTGATATCTGACTTGAATCCTTCCAGTTCCAGAATTGATCTCAGATTGAACCTGATTGCCATTGAAAGGTTTGGAGATTTGAATCTTCGCATCGATGGAACCTGCTTTGGTAGTCAACTTGATCTCTTTGTTGACGTTGAAAGAACCTTCAATCTTTCCTTGGTAGGTGTTGAGCAGCATCGAATTAGACTTTGCAGATTTGATCTCGATCTGATTGTGTGATGAGACTTTCATAGTGGAAGAGGCAACGACTGAATTGAGTGAGATTGAACCATTGATGTTCTCGATGGTGAGAACGTTGGATCTTAGACTTGATGTCACATTGATAGGTCCATTGGTACTCTGTAAGGAGACATTCTCCGGAGAGATCAAATTCGAGACTTGGATTGGAGCATTGACGGTTGTCAACTTGACCTTTGGAGCTCTGAGAACACCACTCGAAGTGATTGGACCGTTCGTTGAAGAAATCATGAGAAGAGAATTGGCAGTTGCAGACTGCGAGAACGAATGAGGAGGAGCCAGAGAAAGATAAGATAAAGTCAGACCAAGAATTGAAAGGTAATAAGTAAAACTCGAACCCAACCATCCTTCAGAACTCACCTGAAGGTCGACGTATCCATTCGTGCTCTCGACGATGAACTGAGTGAAGAAGATCTTACTCAAGTCTTCCACAACCACTGGTAAGTTCACCGACTTGGTAGAAACACTCTCATTTCCCAAACAGGTGTTGAAAGGATAAATGACGAGAATCTCGACAAATGGAGGTTTCTTCCAACTGAACGTGTTTGAAAGAGTGGATTTACGAGAAACCACTATTCTGTCGCAAACCTTGTTATCCCTCTTTTGATGAACAACTGAGATCTCTTTTGCTGAATTCAAATCTCCTTCACGATAAGTGATAGTGACTTGAACGTTGATCTTTGGACGATTGTTGGGTGAATGACAGCCTTCGTGTGAAGAAGTTGTCGACCATGAAGAGAAGGAATTGGTCGGTGATGGAGGAGGTGAATCTGGATTTAGTTTCTCGATGGTATGTTTGATGATTCCATGATAATGACCTCCCAGAGCTTCAATGGAGATATGGGGAGTAGCGACCGATAGCTTGAAGGTACGTGAGATCTCGAGAGAATGCTGATCGGATGCTGATTGGGTGGGTTGAGACCAATCTTCGAGAGTCACTTGTTTCTGAGAAATCGAAGGTAATGAGAAAAAGTGGAGCGAGGTCAGAGAGAGGACATTCGAAAAGTTGAGTGAACGTTGGTCCGTTCAAAACAGAGACAGAGAGAGAGGGGAGCCTGCGTTGTCGTGGATACTCACTGAAGCTCTTTTTTCGTTCATCATCTTGATTGTGATCTTGAATGAGGATAAGTATGAAGCTGTTTGAGGAGGAAAGAGATAGAAAGTGTTGGCTATTTATGAGTTTCGCCATGCATGACTGATATGACTTTCGACAGGCTGAATCTGTCTCGGTCGAAGCATACCGAGTAGCAGGACGAAGTAGGACTGACCTTTCTCTTTGGTTGATGGATGACGGACGAAGCAAAGGTTGATGTATGTGCGGTCAGGAGGAAAGAATGTCTCATGCCTTTTATATCCATCTCGTCTTCTCGGACCTAACTTCCATGGAAGCTGTGCTTGGTCCGAAGGAGAAGTCATTCCATCGCTCTTTCATCCATGACGTATTGAGAGAATTATTCGATATGTTACATCACATGCTAAGTACAAAGTCTCACTCGAAGATGAAAATCAGAGCTTGTAGAGCGTGTCGATGAAACGAGCAGCCAATTCACCAACCAAAGCGGGTCCCACTGCCGAACTCGATCCTAGACCTGTTTGAGATTCAAAGGATAAGAGAATAGAAGAGAAGAATAAAGCAAGAAGAGAAAAAGTCAATAGCAGATTCGAAAAAAGAGTTCACTTCTCCTTCTCTCTTCGAAGACTCACCATAAAGAGTAGCCATGCTTCCAGCCTTTGCACCTTTAACCTTGGCTTCTTTGACACTATCCTTCAAGTCTCTAATGAAATCGTCGACTACAGGAACAGTCAACTTGGTGCAAGCTATATGAATAGCAGGAGGTTCAGTTGCCAAACCATTCAAATGCCAGCCTTTCTGTGACATCAAATCTCCAACTGTATAAATCGAAACTTTGCCCGCAGAGGCGAAAGCTACCACTGAGACCAGAGGTTTTCCTAAGACTCTCAATTGTGGGATCTCAGTCCTGATGGCAGATTCGATCCTACGAGCTGCGCCTACGATTTCTCTACAAGAGTCCACGTAGCCATTGGTTCCCATCGTCATTAACGCAGCCCAAGTTCCTGCGATGAGACTACCAGGTCTGGAACCTGAAATTGTTGGAGAAGCGTAGACTCCACCTGGTAAAGTCGGAACGAAGAGAAATCCGAAGAATGAAGAGAGAGTCGAAGTCAGAAAGGAACTGATGTTGCGAAGACTCTCTCGACTCTCGTCACTCACCGGTCCATTCAGAATAGACGAAGTACATGTGGCGACGTAGTTCAGCTGTTCGGTACATGATGACAGAAGATCCCTGAAGAGGAGAAAGAGAAAGCAACGAAAAGTCAGCTGTCTCGTCTACAAAAGAGTCGAACACCGTAGCTACTGACCTTTGGAGCGAAACCGTACTTGTGGGTATCACAACTGATACTCGTGACACCTTCGACTCTGAAGTCGAAAGGTTCCGATGGCAATCCAGCTTGTTCGAGGAAAGGAACGAGGAACTGGAAAGATAGAAGAAGAACGCATACAGTCAGAGTAACGTCAACGAGCGGAAAAGAAGATGGAAACGCCTCGATCACTCACAGAACCAAGACAACAGTCTACATGACATCCAACATTGGCTCTTGCAGCCAAAGCAGCGATAGAAGGCACATCGTCGATAGCTCCATCAGGGAAGTTTGGAGCTGAACAGACCAACAACTGAAGAATCGAAAGAAAGTCAAAAGAAAGAAGTTGAGTGAGAAACTACCTCGAAAAGTCATCACTACGAGATGTAGCCAACTCACGATAGTGTTCTTGTTGATAGCTCTAGCCATGTCTCTAACTTTCGCTTTCCTAGTAATTAGATCTACTCCAACTTTGTGAATCTTGATTCCAAAGTATTCTCCAGCTTTGTCGAAGGCAGCATGAGCCGAGACCGGTACGATCATTTCAGGATGATTGATACCTTTGACAGCTTTAGCCCAAGTTCTCATCGTCTTACAAGCCATTAGTATGGATTCCGTTCCTCCAGAAGTAGTACAACCTGCTCCAGAGGAAGGAGCGTTGTACATCTTGAGAACCATAGAGACCACTTCTGATTCCATTCTCCTGACTCCTGGGAAAGCATCTGGATGAAGCTGGGAAGAGAACAGAGAAAGGATTAGAATCGAAGTTGAGCTTGGAGGAGAGGTACAGAGATCCGAAGTTGTGCAACACTCACTGGATTCGAAAGCATGAACATCTTGATAGCTTCAGCTAAGAGATCGCTCATCTCCTTTCCTCCATGATATACAGCTCCAGACACTGTAAGTACAGTGAGAGAAAAGACGAGATGAGATCAGAAACCGACTCTTTCAAAGGGAAGATCAGAGAGAAACAGATTACTCACTTTTACCACCTTGCCAGACCGTCTGACCATCTCTACTCATCCAATCCCCATGATTATCCTGACTTTTCAAAGCACCGCCATTACTCAAATTGACAGAACCTTCGTTTCCTTGAGTTGCGATCTTGTTTGCATCTCCACTACCCGCCTCCATCAATTGCAACTTCTTTAATTCTTCCAACAACCAAGTCGAATCTCTTCCATAAGCTGGTAGTTTCTCGTTTGTAGCGATATGAGAAGGTCTTGGAACCAACTTTTGTTCCACTTCCTTCATTGCAATGTCCATTTCTCTATTGACTTTTCTCTTTGCAGCTGGAGTAGATAAGATCAAGGCAAAGATCTTTCGACTGAAGATAGTGTAGACTTGGTAGAGAGAAGTGGTGATTCCATAGATTCTGAGATGTCGAAGAAGTCTGACGAGATACTTCCATACTACTATCGTAAAGATGAGAGTTTTGGCTGATCGAGGAGAGAGAAGGTAGATAGATTGGATTTCAGATGAGACTCAAAGGAGTGGAGTACTCCTCGACTTTGTCCCTCCTCTCTCTTTCTTCTCCTTCTGCTTTCGATTCCTGTATTGGTTGAGTTGATCTTGATTTCCAACCTCGTGGCTACATGAGCTCTGACTTTGTTGCTGCGTTACTCACCATTGTCATAAGTCACAGTCTGAGCCAACAATATCCTGAGCATCGATGGACCGACGGCTTCCTTCTTCCCAGATCCTCCAACTTGACCTTTACTTGAATTTGCCATTCTAATGATTGCAGCCAATCGTGTGGGGAGATCGAGGCTGGTTGAGGTTTCAGATTTATCTGATGAGGTGTAGATGAGAGAGAGTTCAGTTCGACTCACACACAGAAAAGCGAGACACTCTCGCGCACGGGCTTGAAAAAATCATCTCTTATTATCCCGATGGAATAGAAAATATCTATAGACGTACAGGCCAAGAAAGATCAAAACAGAGAACGGAGAATTCAAGGTTTGTATCATTTTGTTCTCTGGGAAAGAGAGGGGTTGAGAATTAAAGTCTTACAGTACAAGTATAGAGCAGAGAGGCCTTTGACTTCTGACAGGGAAATGTTGAAACTGGAAAGCTTTAATATAAATTTTAATCTTCCCGAGGATAGACTTGGAGCCAGAGATCCTGAGAAGAGGAGGGAGAGGGAAAAGAACAAAGAGGTGACATCTCGCCTTCAGCTCGAGAATCTTTTCCGCCTTCTATGGTTCAAGTGATTACTCACACTGGGAGTGAGGAACCATCCAGGAGATCTGCAGCTCCAAGGTTCCTTAGCCGTCGATGATTCATTTCCGTCCAAGCCTCTTGGTGGGAGTCGATGAGGTCCACCCAAAACACGAGGGCAGAGTTCAAATCGATATTTGATCAAGAGAGATGGGATAACTTTATGAAGTTCCATCAAAGAGATGTTCTGAATAAACGTAAATGAAGTGAAGTTCGAAAGGAGCTGAAGGTCAGTCGAAACTCGACGATCCAAGGACTAGCTGGCAGTGTCGACGTCTCCAACTTTTTCCTCTCTCTCCTCTATGATCCTCTCCAAAGCTTCGCTTTTGTTTTTTTCTTTCTCGAATTACTCACCTTACCAATACAAGTTCGACTACCACCTCCAAAAGTGAAGAAACATCTTTCCATTCTCTTCTTTTCTTCATCATCCGCTTCCAGCCATCTTTCAGGTCTGAAGGTTTCAGCGTCTTTACCAAAGCTCTCTTCTTGACGATGAACCACATAAGGCGAGATTCCAACAGAAATACCGTATGGGAAGAATCTTCCAGCTATGACAGCACCTTCCTTTGGTACGTTTCTTGGAAGGTCCATCGAGATTGGTGGATGAAGTCTCAAGCTTTCCTTGAGACAAGCCGATAAGTACGGTAAATTGACTCCCTGGTAATACTCTGCTGGAAGTGAAAGTTTCCCTTCTTGAACAGCTTCGTCGACTTCTGATTGCAGCTTCGAATAGACATTAGGGTTTGACAAGACTTGACGGAAGAAAGCAGCCAAAGCGACAGATGTAGTGTCACTTCCCGCTGCTATGACGGAACTTGAGATTGCATGTACTTCGGCTTTGGAGTAAAGCTTACCAGTCGTGGGATGCTTCGACTGAAGAAATTTGGACATCATGTCTGGTCTACTTTCCTCGGTTCCATCTTCGATTTCTTTCAATCTGGCGTTTAGAAGCTCCCACGTCTTGGCTGTGACGACTTCAGAACCAGGTTCTTTCTTGATCCTAGGGAGGATGTAACGAATCCAAGGTGAGAGGAAAGGGAGACAACCAGCAACAGATCCCCAATCGCTCAGATTGGATACACCTTTCAAAAACTGGGCTGGATCGCTTCCAGTGTTGAGAAGATTGAATGGGGCTCCAAACTGCAGGTGAAGAAGGTGAGCGAGCAACGAGATCAGAAGCGATTTCTCAGCATTCAGAACGACCGTACTTTTGTTGAGGCGAAGAACGGAAAGAAGCAGATACTCACTGCGATCTCTCCTACCATGTCCATCGCCAGGAAGTGAGCCCAACTGGTAAAGTTTAACACGGCTTTCGTACTGTTCTTTTCACCGTCTGCTTTGTTGAAGACAGGCGTTCCTTGAACTATTCTTTCATCGAACCTCTTCATCAACGTCTCGATACAACCTTCAACGAATTGCTCCAATTTTACTAGATTGTTCATGGAGTAAACAGCGGCAACTGCTCTTCTTCTGTTTGAGTGCGAAGTAGGATCAACGTCGGAGAAAAGGGAAGGTTTGCCTCCTTTCGCTACGAAAGAATGATAGAATGAAGTCTTGGTGAAGCTTGAGCCGAGACCGTGAGAGTAGATCTGAGAGATGGCTTGAGGATCCGAAATCGAGATTTGAGATGGAGAGATTCTAATCAATTTCCCGTGTTTCTTGTGCTCAAGATTGAGCGCCCATACCTGAAAGTTTTCGATGGAATGGGAATTCCCGGTGGATTCGCATAGAGTGAGAAGATGCGGGGTCAGAGCCAACTACAAATCTCGACTCTCGAGTCAACACTTTAGAAAAGTTCCATCGAAACTCACGTAGTCTTCGATGTAGGCATGATATGCTCTCCAGAATGGCAGTCCATATCTGACTGAAGTTGGTCCAGGAATATCAGCCAGAGGATGAAGGAAGCGATTGTAGAAACACCAAGCGAGCAGGGGTAGCAAGGTTGCAAAGAGGAGTTGGAGTGCCAATCCCATCCCAGAGAAGGGAGAGTGCAAGGTTTGGAGAAGATTTAGAAAGATAGAATCTGAAGCCATCGAAAAGATCCTTGGGGAAGAAGAAGAAAAGGGGAAGGGAAGAAAGTTCCAAGAGAATCGACTCCCTTTATATCCCTAAAACGTCGAATGGGTGTCACGGAAGGGGCGACAGGTTTGTGCATGGGATAAGAAACTGCGCCTCTTGTCCGGCAGAGAAATCCGAACTCATGCTTGCCTTCGATGAAGACGGACCTCGAGATTCGAGGAAGGAGAGGAGGCATGGTCCTTCTCGGAACGGGAGAGACGAGGATCGAGGTCGCTGCGAGACACAAAGAGACACCTGATATTTCGAAAAGAGCTAATAGTATAAGAGATCAATAAACAAAGAAACCAAAAAGATGAAGACAGAGATTGAAACGAAAAGTAGAAAGGAAAGTCATACCCTTTGAACTCAAAGGCTGGAAAATGAGAGAAGACAGAGTTGAAGAAGACCGTGAAACGAAGGAGAACAAAAGAGTGTTTTGATTTTGGTTGATTTTGATTTCAAGAGAAATGAAAAGAAAACAGTCCAGAGGAGAAACCACTTGGATATACTTGAAAGGAGGTAGATAGAGCAAATAGACTCGAGAGATCGGGTAATTGAGAGTAGGACAAGCGGAACCTGAAGAGGAATAGAGATGGAGAGGCAGGAGACGTCTCAGCTTTTTGCGTTGGATGCAGTCACAATGCATAGCATACAGTTTGAGATTGCAAACGAGAGGGATTGAACTAGAGGGAGAGAGCGCTCGAGAGAAGTCGAACTTTGATTTCTGGTTGAATGTTGAGGCTATCCGTCTTGATGCCCAATATCAATGTGCAACTATGAGTCCACCCAACTACGTATCATTGGGCCTCAGCTTTGATCAATAGAAAGGACTCACCAAAGTAGCAGAAGGCAAAGATGAGTCTGAATCGTCTCTCTTGCTCTTACAATACGGCAGCAGCCCCACCCAACATTGCCAAGGCAACCATTCCAACGCCCAAGATAGCACTTGCAGACAATTGCAAAGAGACAGCAGCATCCGAATCACCGGTTCTGTTTGTTGGAGTTGCTGGACCGTCGGTCTTTGAGACTGCAAGTTTAGAAGTGGCAGCTGCCTCTACCTCTCTTGAGGAAGCTTCCAATGCGGATCGAGAAGCAGCAGCGATAGCAGAGTTCAAAGAGTTGTAGTAATCATTCGAGTTTGTAGCGTATGCTTGAGATGCAAAGGTGACTCTGGATCGAAAGAGGAAAAGCAGGTTGAAAAGGGTCAGTCGAAAATGCGGGGAAGGATTTGAAAGATGAGGAAGAGATTCAGAAGCATCCTTCTACACCAAGACCTCTCTTGTTGACTCTGATACGATGATGATGAATGACTGAATGTGATCCATTCGCCTCTACTCACGAATCTGGTTGGAAAGTGGTGGTGACGGGCAGATTGGTGTCAAAGACGTAACTACCGGATTCTGAAAGAGAGACTACGTTGAACGTTCCAGCGCTGTTTGTGGTTCCACCTGCATTCTGAATGTTTGGATTGAATGCAGTGCTAGTCACACTTGTCTGTGGAGCTGGCTTGAATTGAGGATCGGCTAGAACTTGTTCATTGGATGTGGCAGATGCGTAAGAGATCAATAGAGAAGCTGCAAACAGGATCGAGACGTTTTGAACCATCTTGAATGTTGTTGATCGAGGTTGACGTTGAAGATGGGATGCGAGAAAAGAATGAAGAAAGATCAAAGAAAGAGAAAGAAGGAGGAGAAGAGGAGGAGGAGGAAAGGTTTGAAGGTGAAGGTGAAAGGAAACAAGATCACTTTTTCAGCGAAGTCTCGAAGCAGGCCCTCGATTTCAAGGTCCGCCCTTTTCTCACACTTTGACAGAAAACATACATACTTCAAACATGAAGGATCTCAAGAACGGATGGTAATTAGAAAGTACAAGATTGGGTCAGAGAGCGTAAGATAGGAGATCAGAATGATCAAGCTTGGAAGCCCCTTATTTAAAAGGATGTCTCTTTCTGAAGGCAACAACTCCTGGATCTGCTTCCATCCTCTTTAACCAAGCTTGAATCTGAGGAAATGGTGACAAATCGCTGAAAAAAAATGACGGAAACGGAAAGGAGAGATTGATATGAGAGCTAATATTCATCTTCCGTGTCAAAACCATCTGCAAAGTGCGACCTCTTTGAAAGTTTGAACTCACATTCCGTTGAGAGTAGCCAACGATACCCAACCGAAGAACGAGATATCTGCATTTGTCATGCGATTGAGGACGACCCATTCGCTACCTTGAGCCTTTTGTCTCTCAAGTTGACCTTCGAGGACTTTGTAGAGCCTCTCGCGCTCGTCTGTGAACCTCTTCTTGACGGCATCAGAAGGTGCTTCTCCATAAATTCTCTGGAAGTGCTTGGTCATGTAGACAGTTTGGCCTTGAACAGGACCAAGTCCACTAGCTTGATGAAAGACCCATGAGTTGATTAGAGCCTTCTCTTTGACGTCCTTTCCAAGATAGGTACCAGTTTCATCGTACTTTTCAGCCAAATAGGCTAGGATGGCTCCAGATTCAAAGACAGTTAAGTCGCCGTCTACGAGCGCAGGTACTCTACCATTAGGATTGACTTTGAGAAAGCTTTAGAAGGAGAGAAAGAGTAGAAACGTAGCCGGATGTCGGAACGAGCGAGCAAAGCGAGACGCTTTCCGAAGTGTATTCTGTTCGAATCGTCCTCTATAATCTATAGTAGTGATCAGATTAAGGTGGCATAGATTCTCGACACTACAGTACTGACTCAGCTCCCTTGACTCCATTCTTTTCATCATCGTTGAACTCCTTCGTGATGGTTTCGTAGTCGAGTCCCAACTTGTTCAGCAAAATGAATACTTTTGCTGGATTTGGTCCTCCATTACCACCCCCAACTGTGGCAATTTCGTAGACTTTCAAAGGCGATGACATATTGTTTGAAGTTTTGAAGAGAGGTAGTTGTGTGGGTAGAGAGGGAAGAAGAGAGAGAAAGTCGACGACCTAATCACCTTCGGCGTTTAGCGTGTGCAGAGCAAGATCAGATTCCCATTTCTTCCACCAGCTTTTTGAATCAAACTTCTTTCGAGGTCAAAACATTAGTTTGATCCTAGACCTTTGGAAAAAGTAGAGGTCACAGTGGCGACTTAGATTCCGACGAAAGGCTCCCTAGAATCTGCAGAGGGAGCAGACAATAAGTTTTGTCCTCAGACGTTTACAGAAAGCAATTCTGATTAGCAACAACCTAGAATACAAGTAAAGAAGTCTATTTAGTCTATGATTATTACGAGAGAAATCTGTCAAGGGAAGAAAACGACAATGAGAGAGAGAGTATATCAAGCATTCTGATTTCCTGGACCAAGCATAGCATCAGTAGTATTAGAAACGCAGTCCTTCAAAAAGGAAATCAAATTTGTACCACCAGTTCCCTTTTGTTTCCCATCTCCATCTCCTTCATCTTCTTCCTTCAATTTCATCTTCAATCTTTCTTCATTTTTCAATTTCTTAATCTTTCTCTTTTCAGATTGGACTTGAACATCCATCTTTCTTTTCCCATTGAGATTCTTCTCCCTTTGTTGTTGAGATTGAGATTGAGATATACCAGTGAATTCATCAGGTAGAGGAGCATATTCCATCGAAGGTTGATTTCTACTAGGTTTGATGATATAAGAAGCCACCACTCTCATATGAGCATCTCTCATTGATTTCAAAGCCAACAAAGCTTCATCATAAGATTCTCTTAAATCATCTTTCAATTCTGATTGATTTGGATTGACTTTGAAAGATCTTGGATTTGGAATTGGATTTGATAAAGCTAGAGATCTGATAGGATGACAAGTCTTGAAATTTGATTCTTCTTCATCGTCATCTTCAATTTCATCTTGATCTTGTTTTTGTCTTTCTCTAATAGATCCTCCTCCTTCTTCTTCATCAAATGAAAGGTCTCTCAAATGATTCAAGAAAGCTCTATGAGGAGCAGGCATATAATCCAACATTCTAGTCATGAAAGTATCATCTTCACCTTTCTTCTTTCCTTTTTCCTTTTCCTTTCCCATTCTAACTTTTTTCCTAGTATGATCTACATCCAAGAAAACGTCTATAGAATGAATAAGAGAACTTTGTCCAGCACTTGGACCACCATAATTTCTCTTTAAACCAATTGAATCAACACCTTGATAATTCCAACCTTTTTCCTCTTCTTTATCAGTTGTTGGATCTGAATCTCCACCTCTAAACCAAGGTCTAATACCCCAATAAAAAGTTTTTGGATCACAATCCTTCCTAACCTCTTCAATCAAAATTGCCAATTCTTTAATGATTAGACTTAATTTTCTTAAATTGTTTGAAATCCTTTTCCTAGCAAGATTATCCCCTACGAAAGCTTCATCTAAAGAAATTCTCATCAATTTCAAAGCTTCAACTCCTTTGATTTCAATCAATAATGAAGTAGCGTAGAAATGTTGTTCATCTTTGGTATTTGTAAATGTGGTTGGGATTGAATAATTGGTTGAACTTAAGGGTAAAGAAGGATTTGGTAAGGACCAATTCCAAAGAACAGTGGTACTATAGGTCAGAATTGGTGGTAAACCTAATTGATTGGATAGGGAGACGAAAGGAATTGAAAGAGAAGATGGAATCGTAGAAGCGTATAAACCTAGAGATTCAGCTTCGAAATCCATTCGATCCAATTCTGAAGAAGAGGTGTTTGAACTGTTCTTTAAAGTTGAAGTTGATGATGATTTACTTTGGTTTGTGAAATAAGCCTTCCAAGGAAGTCTCGAGGAAAGTGATGGGGTCGTATTCGTAGAGGATTGTTTTGTTGGAGCTGGTTGACTGTGGATGTAGAAATGAGTTAGGAAAGCTAGGACCAGGTGTGCTCTACGAGCGTATTTGATGTCCGATCGAAGTAAAGATGATGGCAAAATGACTTCCATCTGGGAAAGAGAAAGAGAACACGAGAAAGAGAGAAAGTAAGTCCAAAGGGTCCGGTTCGTAATCTCCGTTTGAGATGCATCCTCAATCTCCAGTCTCTTTTGCATCTATGTGCCCATTCATCTTTTCTTGAAGAAAGTCCTTTCAGATCTATTCAGCCATCTCATTTCTACTCACCTCTCTAATGTCTCTCCTCCATCTCCTGTTCAACCTTCTCTGATCTTCTCCACAATTCTTTCCTCCTCCGCCGATCTTCAAGGGTAGCTCTCTAGCGATGTCCAACATTTCCTCCCATTTCACTTCTTTTGAATCCTTCTTGAGTCTCTGGATGGGTTGTTCTGGAGGCAAGAAACCTGATCTGACATCTACGTCGAAGTCAGCTCCAGCCAAAGTGGAAGTGTCTGGTAGAGCAGAGAGATCCTCTGTGACTGTTGTCAATCCGACTAGATCTGGTAGATTGTTTGCTAGAGCATCCAATGGATTGATTGGAGGAGAAGTGGCGGTTACGAATGAATCTTTACTTGAAGTTGAAGAAGTGGGAGAAAGTTCTCTTTGTTGAAATGATTCTCTCCTTGTCGTCGTTTGATTCAATCTTTGTGATTCTGAAGGATGAATTTTAGTTTCATCTTTGATTGAATTTCCTTGTTGAGCTAAGAAATGTTGAGGAGGGATTTCCCAATATTCAGCTTCTTCTTGAATCGAGGGCCATCGAGGAAATCCAGAGTGAAAGTCAGAGTGAGAGTGAGAGTGAGTTGAAGAGGGATAGTTTGGATTGGATGGACCAGATTCAGATTCAGCTGGATGTCTGTGAATCGATGGATCCATGATTGTAAGAATTGGATGAGTGAGTAGAAGACAAAGAAAAGAACAAGTCAAGATTTGTTTCCAATTTCCAACCACCATTCAGTTCAAGTAACAATCAAGTCATCATCAACCTACTTCCTTCTTTCTTTGCATCTCTAACATGAATTTCAATCCAATCCTCAAACCAAGACGACGACGAATGAAGTTCACTTTGATTCCATTCCTTCTCTTCTTGATTCTAATCAGCACCTCACAATCAGCAGCCATCCATCCTTCTTCTCCTTCAATCGAACGAAGAGAAGCTCCTTACTTGTGTAGATGCACTTGTTTCTCAACAAACACTACCGTCATTCCTCTTTACGCTCCTCCGGCTCATAACAAGAACCCTTGTAGCGCTTGTACAAGACAGTTCTGTTTAGATCAGAATTTGGAGGCTTGCAAGGATGCTAGGATACAGAGACCAGACGCAGATACTGGCACTGGATGGGAGGGGGGATGTTTGGGCTAGATGTTTGAGTGAGTAGTAGTAGTAGAGAGAGATATAGAGAGTGAGAGAGGTAGGAGATGGAGAGATAAGAAGAGTAGTCAAAGGGCTGGGGTAGCTCTGGAAAGGCTTTGATGCTTCTATCTTTGAATCTTATAGGTGCTACAAGATCTTAATGCAAAGGTATAGGGATAGTTTTCAATGGTTTTGCAAGTCTTGCGAAGAATTCAGGAGCTGACACCTTTCGACTCTCCCATTCTCTCCTTCTCGTCTTTCTCTTTTCTCTTTCCCCCTTTTTCACAGAACGAGATTCATACAAGGACAGGACAATCATAAGTCTCTACCTATTCACAGTCATAGTCCTTCTCATATTCGCAGCCTTAAGAGCAAGAGTGGGAGGTTGGGTAGATGTGAGTGTCGTGCCTTTGGAGAAGAATTGATCAAAATCCTTCTTCGTTTTGCTGCAGTCTCTTCTCTCTCCTTTCTTTTCTTTTCGTCTTTTCTTTTGCTGATCCCTATTCTTTGCTTTCATTTCTCTTTCGGCTGCTTCTCCATTCCCTTCTTTCTCTGGGCCAAATCAATCGTTCATGTCCAATTGGTCACAAAACCTCAAACTTCATTTCTCGTCTCACTCTTCGATCCTCTTTCATTCGATGATTACGCGCTATGTCTACCTTTCAACCTGTGGCTCTTTTCGATTTTTTGATTCTTTGCTGGTAGGACATAAGGACCATGGACCAGGAGGTGTCTATCAGCAAGTCACCCAAGCACCTTGGCAAGCTTGGAGAAGTGGAAGTGCAAGGGTAGTCCTCACCAGTGATAGACATGTTTCCTTTTGTACTAATCTCTTGATTGAGTGATTTTGAATCTCAACCTTGTAAAGTGTCCTTTTGAAACTTTGTGGCCTTTTAATAAGTGTTGTTCTTTGAAGCTTTCCACCTTTCCACTCCAACACCTTCCATTCAACTTTTTGGCTCAATGTTAGCAGAAGTACTTCTGAGTTTATCAGGTCATCCATCTTCATTACTAAACAATGAGAATCTCGATCCATCCAAGAATCAAGTTCCACTCTCTCTGCATTCCAAGTCACTCGATTCTCCTCTCCATCCATCAGAATTAGAATCTCTATCCTCGCTCAAACTTCTATCCTCTCGATTCCCTAAGGATCCAGGCATTCTCAAAAGGACAATTAGATTTAGCAAGAAGACATTCCTTGAGAAGTGCAGGGGTTAGAATCGCGAAATCAAGTTCGAAACCAAAGATGATGGTGGTGGTGTGAGTTATAGATGCTCTCATCTATCTCCACTCTGTTCCACTCTGCTTTCAATCACGAGAGAATATCAAGATCTGATTTTGAATCTACAGAAATCCATTCTAGAAAGGAGAAATGACGGGGGTTTCCTTAGTTTGAATTCCATAAAGGCAAAGGTGAGTGTGAGAAGAGATAAGAAAAGGTCAACAAGCTCCTCATCTGATCTCTGTTGGATTTTCCATCTTTTCATGTTTATCGTAGGTGGAAGGTTGGGTTGAACCTTTGGATTGTCTGAATCGGCTGATAGATGAACTGATAGCTGGTCCAAAGAACTCGAATTCCAAGGACAGTCATTGGATCCTCAGAGGTTGCATCTACTGAATGGACAGGTGGTTTACTTTTAAGATCTCTTATCTTTCAAATCAAACACTTCTGTTGGCAAGACTAAAGCATGCATGACCTTGCTTTTGAACAGCGTCCAACGCAGTTGGGTCCATGAAGTTGGTGGATTGGATAACTCATGGAGAAGCTTCTCCATCTTCAAACAATTCAGATTTCAATGACAATTTGGTCGAAATAGATGTTTCAAATTTGGATCAAGAAGAAGAAGGAGGCTCTAAATTGGATCATTGCCTTTTCGTTGGAAAAGATCAAGCTGTTACATCTTCAGCTTCTGCTCCCAGTGGTAGCAGTAGTAGTGATGGTGGACCGATTTATAGATTCAGACCAAACGCTTTACCTTCTTCAATTGATTCCAAAACTTCAGATTCGATTCTTTACGTCGGTAGAGCTCTTTCTACCATTCGTAGATCTTCTTTGGCAGCTACTTTTTCCTCTTCTTCAAATGGCAATGGCAATGACAATCATAAGCTCCCCGGATTTCATGACTCAAAAACATTCTGAAATGTTGAGAGAGTCAGGACCTTGCTCTATTGATAACTCGAGAAGTCAAGCAGGATCTTCGTCCAATGGTTTGACGCCAAAAGTAGCTTTTGCAAGAGTGGTGGAAAGTATTAGAGAAGACGTTTCGGAATGGATTTGGAGAAACGTCCTTACCAAAGAGACTGTCTTGAGAGCTTTGGAGGATCTGTGAGTCAAGAGAGTTTCGGATGGTTCCTTCGTTCTGATTTTAGAATCATCAATCTGACCTTGTTTCCAAAACTTTTTCTTCTTCTTCTCGCTCTTCAGAGGTTCGATCTTTCTTCATCGATCTGGAGTCTTTCAGCTCTCTTTCCTTTCAACTCTAGAAGCAGTGGAGAAGAAAGACTCCTGGAAAAATGAAGATTTCAGATCTAGAGAGAGTCTTTGCATCGAGCTTCGATAGGAACCGAATTGGAGGATGACCCAAGTCTCGATACTGTCAAGTGGTCTATGCCAAGTATGAGCAGCAAAACTTCTTCTTCAGGTGCTATGGATGCTCAAGGGAAACCTGCCAAACAGCGTGGAGCTCAAGGTTCTACTGGAGTGGTTAGGTTCGATGATTTACTCTTGCCAGGAAAGAAAAGGATCCAACTTCATTATTCTGCTTCTTATCCTTTGGATCTTTTCCTCTCCCCATCGGATTTAGCTTCTTATTCCAGGATCTTCTCTTACTTTTCAGCCTTTAGAAGCACTCATTCAGGTCTTCTGAAGGCTTGGCAAGGCCTTTCTCAATCTCAGAGGAAGAGGAGACAGTTTACTGGAAGTGGAGAGGGTGGAAGTGATCTGAGTGAAGAAAAGACTAGGGGTAGATTGTTGAGAAGAGCTTGGGGAATCAATAGATTGATGCTTTGGTTCTTGGATACCATGATGGAACATCTAATGACGGGACGTAGTCGATGTTCAGTATTCAAGATTGACAGATCAATTGGGAGGAACTCAACAAAGAGGTAGAGCAGAAGATGAATCTGATTTGTTACCTCCTTCACCAATGATACCAACCTCTACTTCAACAAACGAGATGCCACCTCCATCAAGCACGATTCCTTTAAGATCTCAAGCTTCTAGTTCTTCCCTTCGAAAATTCAACCCTTCAAATTCCCCCACGAAACGTAACGTTGAACTACCTTTCCCTCAAGTTGCCTCTAGTAGAAGACAAAGCGTACCTTCGAGCGCGATGTCTAGTACTACGATAGGAGGAGGTTCTACCTTCAAGAGAGGAATGGGAGGTGGATTCGCTGCTTCTTATTCAGTCAGAGATGGACAAAGTGTCTTTGGAGGTTCGTCTGCAACTGCGAGGACCATTACTCCAACCAGATCGATTTTCGGTGGAGTCGGTGCACCATCTTTGAGAAGCTTTGGAGGTAGAGGTCGTACCTATTCGACTCCTACGGCAGCTGGAAATCTGAGCAACAATGCAGATTCCAATGGATCTTTGGATTTCGCTTCGCTTAGAGCCATTCATTCCAGCTTCTTATCCTTCCTTCTGGACGGAACCCTCCTAAGCTCGAACGTCGCAAGCGCTCAGATTAGGAAGATCTTGGAAACTTGTCAGCTTTTCACTGGGAGTTTGATGGGAAAGTATAGAGGTGACATCTTGCCTGAACTTTTGGGTGAAGGTTCCTTAGCTGATGGGGGAGCGGGAAAATCGAAGAAGGGTACATTGGAAGAGAGAATTGAATTCATAGAAGACATCTCCCGAGTGAGTAGAAGCATGAAATTGGTTCTGTCGATCAGCGTTTTTAAAATTCAGAGATTCGTCAATTGACTCGGAGATGGATCTCTTTTTTTACCCTTTCTCTACTTCTCAGACGCTCGATTCACAATTGCAAGATTTCTTCAGTCTACTTTCCAGTGCGTCTTCTCCGCTCAATCGAGGAGGCTCTAATTCAAGCACAGCAGTTGGAGGTGGATCTGATTCTCTGGCTGCAGACGTTTCTCTATCGAACATGTCTTTCTCACTTCCTTTGCCTCAGAGAACAGGCTTTGCTCAAAATGATAAGGGAGAGGGAAAGAATGAACGAAGTGAGATTAGAAGCTGACGTCGCTGCAAGAAGACATCTCGAACAATTGCTGCTGAGATTGGATTATAATCGTCATTTCGAAAGCGAGGCTGAGAAGAGAGAGAGAAGGAAGAAGAGGAGAAGGAGTTTAGGAAGCCTTTTGAATCACACAATCTGTATTTGTATCTTCTCTCACTCCGGTAGCTTTCTTTGAGATGGGGTTGATTGAAATGTCTATGAATTTCTATACATCTATTTACATCAATGTGCTATACAACTAACTACAACTATCTACAGATGGCGAATAGATCATAGCCCGGCGACTAACGAATCATTCTTCTTCTTGGAAGACTTGTCATCAGCATCGCTGCCAGGCTCTTGCTTTCCTCCTTGAAAGATACATCCGACACCAGCTGAAAGATTTTTGAAAAGAGACGGGGTCGAGTGATTCAGTGAGAAGAACTAAGGAAGTAAGTGAAGTGGGAAAAGTTGTCTACTCGAAACTCACCGACTTTAGTGTGAGACTCGAGCTCATAGAACCCGACTTCTGGTCGCTGAGAATCGCAGTACTGTTGAGAACGAAGAAGAAGAAGGAATCAGAAAAAGAGAGAAGTGATTGATCGTCGCCTTGGATTCCTTGACGCACATTTTCAC
This sequence comes from Hemileia vastatrix, assembly GCA_030280995.1. Lineage (NCBI taxonomy): Eukaryota > Fungi > Basidiomycota > Pucciniomycetes > Pucciniales > Zaghouaniaceae > Hemileia > Hemileia vastatrix. The sequence continues at coordinate 67,621 of JASXTE010000109.1, forward strand.
TTGAATACGCTCGACTTGATCCTCTGAAGGAGCGACCCAGCCATTCAAAGCATCAGAAGGATGAACGAGTGGAGCTTCTTCCAGTAGCTTGGTTCTCAACCAAGCAACTCTTGAAGCGCCAGAGCCGGTGACTGCGATTCCACCCGGTTGATCGTTTGCTTCACTCTTGACTTCCTTTGCATGTCCATTCTGACTGTGGCCATTTGAACATCTCCTCCATTCTGACTAGCTCCCTTGATCTTTGCTGATCCTACTTGAACCTCGTAAGAAGGTAGAGATGAAGCTGGAAGGAACTCAATCTCTACATCCTTCTCGACTACCGCATCCTTCTGAGACCAAGCTATGGCTTGAGAACAAGGTTGATCCAAAGCTTTGGCTTCTTCCGAAAACATTGCGTGAGCGAACTCTCTGACTGGATTCTTCAGCCATCTAATGGGTTTCCACCTTTTTCTCTCGAAGTCCACCAACCTAAATGTCCACCACCTTTGGTCAGAGCCACGAAGATGTTTGGATTACCACCTTTTTGAATCAAATCCTTTTCAGTAAAACTTTTGGAATCCATCTTCTTCAATACGTCTTTTTCTGAATCTTCTACCTTGACACCCATGGCTTTCAAAACTCCAGAAATGATATGGACTGGAACGATTGGATCATCGTCGGCATTCAAAGCTAAAAGAGGTCGTCTAACTCCAGATAAGAAGTTGGTAGCTCCACCATGCTTGTAATAGGAATGTGCATGATCGAAAGGGAATTCACCATAAGGTTTGGAATAACCACCACCATATCTAGTCATGTTGTCTTCTACGTATCTCAAAGTTTGAGGTTTGACTCCTTTCCTTTCCTTTTGAACTTGTTTGGATGGAGGAGGATTTAAAAGCTTGTCGAATCTTGGAATGAAGGAATGATCTAAAACCAGAGTTGCAGCATGACGAGTGATGACTTTGACCAGATTCGAAGACATGACTTTTGAATAGACTTTTGACATCAACAAGCCGTCTTCCAGAGCTTCCGATCCTTGCATGAGATCCCAAGGAGTTCCAACAGGAATAGCAGCTCTGATTGGAGTGTTCGAACCCTCTTCCCCACAATATTTAGCTAGTACGTTGGCTCCCAAAGAGAAGCCAACTCCAATGAAAGGAGAATTGGGAAAGATCTTGGAAAGAAAGAGAACCGCAGTTCTTAAGTCCGAAGTCTTGCTGGCAGAGTACAGCTGAGGAGAAGTGACTGGAGTGTTTGCACCTGATCATAGAGAGAGAAACGAAATCAGAGACAGAAGGGCGAAGAGAACGAATCTGAATCTTCTCGAACTTACAACCTCTGAAGTTCACTACGACTCCTCTGTAACCGTCTCCTCCCGCCTCTTTGGGAGCACACATCACGCTCAAGCAATTCCTGACACTAGAAAGCAAGGGGAAGAAAGAATGGAGGTGCTTGGTTCAGCATGCTGAAGGCGGAGAGAGGCTTCCAAATCTTGTCCTACCCTCCATCTCTGCACTCGTGTCTCTGATTGAGCCGTGCTCTCTGGCTCTGCAGTGTTATCTTTTCGACTACTCACTAAGCTTCATGTGATCCACCAGTTAGACCATGCATGCAGATGACAGTAGGAATGTTTCCATCGTCATTCTCTGCCAATTCAGGTGGAGAGATATCGATTGATAGAGTTCCACCATCTGGCATGATCAGGACTCTACGTTTGTAATGAACCACATCTTCGTCTACCGTATTTGCAGCTGCACTGTAAATGGTTTGTAGATGACCAGAAGGTAAGAGTGGGTTTGGTTTGAAATGGGAGTCTCTATCGATTGAAGGACAGTACTTTGCTATGATTTCTCTGAGATTGCTCAAAGCAGCCACGTTGGTCGCTGGGATTTCCGGATTAGCATCCGAGTTTGGAGAATTGAGTTTTGAAGGAAGTGCTGGACTGAAAGCCAATCGGATCGAAGAGAACTGTTTGGGAGACAATCTCAAAGGCATGAGAAGGATTCGAATGAGAAGTTGAGGCAAAAACGAGAAGAAGTCTATCAATGTTTTCATCACCTTAACGGTTTGCTGTCTTGTTCTTGTCTATTCTAGATTCTACCTGGTCTATAGTCTATTCAATTCTATGGCTCTGGTTCTTGTTGAAGCTTGAAGCTTGAGCAGTTCGTTTTGACTTTCCGGCTGTCGGATTGTTTCTTCTCCTTCGATTCTATCAGGCCAGCATTTCCCTCGTCTTCTTCGACATCTTCCATCCGAGATATCAATATGTTCTCTTCCAGATTGGCACAGAGGCTGCTGACGAGGTCTTCCTCAATCGTCCCAGCATCAAGATCTCCAGCTTGGTCTTCAAGATCCTTCTCTCGTTCTTCTATTTCTCTCTCACTTCCTCCATCTTCTTCTCCCGCTTTATCTTCAATCCCACCTCCACTTCAAGGCATCAAGGTTGTGGATCTAACAAGAGTCCTAGCCGGTCCTTACTGTACAATGCTTTTGGCTGATTTGGGTGCAGATGTCATCAAGATCGAACATCCAAAAGGTGGTGACGATACCAGATCTTGGTCTCCGCCTTTTGCTCCAAATCAATCTCAACTGAAAGCACCTCCTGGAAAGGAAGATTATTGGAACGAGTTACCCCCGGAGAGCGCTTACTTCTTGAGCGTGAATAGGAATAAGAGATCAATCACTGTGGACTTGAAAAGCCCAAAGGGAAGAAAGATTGTTCATGATTTGGTCAAGGAAGCTGATATTGTCGTGGAAAACTATCTCCCTGGGTGAGTTAGGAAAGAAAAGTTTCCACAAGCAGGATTCTTGCATCAAGATGAAAGTAGACCTGTTTTGCTGACTCTCTCGTTGTTTTCTCGTTCTCTTCGTCGTCTACTCTTGAACAGCAAACTCAAAGCCATGGGGCTAGGCTACGCCGAACTGAAAAAGATCAAACCAGACTTGATCTATGCTAGTATCACAGGGTATGGTCAGACGGGACCTTACGGAAATTCTGCTGGGTGAGTTCCTTTTTGTTCACATCGAGAAAGAAAAGTCGACTTTTTTAGCTTCAGTGAGCTGATATAAACCCCTCTTTGACTCTTCAAATTCAGTTACGATGTCATCATAGCTGCTGATGCTGGTCTCTTCCACATGTAAGTGTTCTCTCTTGACTTTTCGCTTTTCAATCTCTTGGCTTGCTAACCTGTCTCTCACAAAACCTACCTTCGCTGCAGTACTGGAGAAGCTGACAGGCCACCGGTGAAGGCGAGTCTCTTTCTCGACACAGTGACTCGGTTGTTTCAAAGAATTAAGACTGACTTTCTATCTCCTTAACTTCCAATCGCCTTTTGCAGATTGGAGTGGCCATGACTGATTTGACTACAGGCTTATACGTCCATGGAGCTGTGATGGCAGCACTTATCGGTCGTTCTAAAACTGGAAAAGGTGTTCACATCGATGCCAGGTGAGTGATGTCTCGGGTTCTCGTCGAGACTCTTACGAGAGCCCCGAGAGATTGTTCTGACTCAAAGTCTTACCTCTTCGTCTTTACCTCTTAGTCTGTTCGAGAGTCAAATCGCTTCCTTGGCCAATATTGCAAGTAACTATCTGATTGCTGGAAAGGAGGCGACTAGGCAAGGAACTGCTCATCCTTCCATCGTGCCTTATCAAGTGTGAGTCGTAAAGACATCTCGAAGATCCGCGAGCAAAGAGATGTCGATGAAGGCCTCTTTCTCACCTCTCCATTCTTCGGTTTCTCTCTACTAGCTTCCCAACTCAAGACGGATTCATGATGGTCGGTGCTGGTAACGATGGACAGTTCAAGACTCTTTCGGCTCTACTAGGCAAATCAGAACTTTCCTCTTCAGACCTTTACTCTTCAAACGCACTTCGAGTCAAGAACCGAGACACTTTGATTCCCATTCTCACAGAGCTGTTCTCTGTCAAACCAACTCAGACTTGGTTAGACGCTATCGGCGGTAAGATTCCAGCTGCTCCTATCAGGAATATCGAAGGTACTTTCAACCATCCACAAGCTGCTGCGAGAGGTGTCGTATCTGAAGTTGATCACCCTAGAGCTGGAAGGATCAAGATTGCAAGTCCTGCTGTCAGATACGGAGAGGGTAAAATGCCAGTGAGTTTTTGAAAGCCTCACTTCTCTATCTTCTGTCGCTCTTTCTTTACTGATTTCGGACTGTATGCCTCTTCTTTGCAGATTAATCGTCCTCCTCCGGTTTTGGGTCAACACACCGATGAAGTTCTGAAAGAACTTGGCTATTCCGAAGATGATGTCGGAGAGTTGCGAAGCGAAGGTGCGATTGGTCGTTAGGGGCAGGACGAAGGTCGAGGACGAATTGACCCCACGAGTCGTAAGAGTCTTCAAATATTCTACATCTGTTTATGCTCTCTTGACAGCGAAAAGTAAATACATGTGAAAGGAGAATGAGGCTTCTGTCGATCCCATGCTGTGAGCGAGAGACACGAGAACACACGACCAAGAATTGACGAGGCAGGAAACTTTTCTTAGAATGTTTTGAAGTTTTGTAAAAGACAAAAAAGATTCGAGGCAAGATAGAAAGAGATCCAGAGAATAAAGTCGTTTTGGTTGAAGGATCAATGAAAGAGATAATTCTAGAGTATTAACGAACGCTGGAGATGGCAAAGAGCGGAAAGAGAAGTTTACCACTCTGTTCCAGTGACCTTGCTAGCGATACCTTTGGCCTTCTCGACTAGAGGAGCCAACTTCTGACCTGCTTGTCCTCCGGCAGTGTATCCAAAGCCGTCTGAGAAAGAGGAAAGGAGTGAGGGAGCAGAGAATTCGAGGTCAGCATCAGAAGGGAAAGAAGGCTATCGAGAGTTCAACATCGCAAGGAGTCGCATTCATTCTAAACACTCACCTAACCAAGGAGTCTCTTGACTTCTCTTCTTCTCGAATTCTGTGATCTGAGCGTCCTTTGCGAGAGTAAGAGCGATATCATCCAATCCATTGATGAGACAATGTCTGGTGAATTCTGGACATTGGAATTTGAAGCTAGTACCATCTTCTAATCTAACCTCCAATTTCTCCAGATCGACAGTGACTTCCTTTCCAGATTTGGCGTCGACTTGAATTCGTTCGATTTCCTCTCTCTTCAATTCAACGGGTAATTGACCATTCTTGGTGACGTTGTTCTTGAAGATGTCACCGAAAGATTCTGCAATGACAGCTTTGATACCGAAATCCAACAAAGACCAAGCAGCATGCTCTCTACTAGATCCACAACCAAAGTTTGGTCCGGTAACTACTAGAATCTTGGATTGATCGTAAGGTTTTTGGTTCAAGATGAAGCTTGGATCTGCTTCACCAGTCTTAGCATCATATCTCAATGGCCAGAATAGAGCCGAACCTAAACCGGTACGTTTGATAGTCTTTAAGAATTGTTTTGGAATGATCAAATCTGTATCGACGTTTGCTCTTTCCAATGGAGCTGCGATACCTTTGAGAACAGTAAACTTCTCCATTCCACCACCTGCGGTTGAGATCTGAGTAGCTGGGACGTCTCTGATTGCATCTTCATCGGTTTCTGCTGCACCTGGAGCTTTCCTTGAGATTGGAGCTGGGGCTGGAATAGTCTTGTCTGTAAGATAAGATTTTGGATCAGAGATTTGAACTTCGTAACCTGGTTGATTAGCTTCATGTCCAACAGATTTCCCAGAAGTCAATTTCCTAACATCAGTGAGATAACCAGTGACGGCGGCAGCAGCAGCCATTGCAGGAGACATTAAATGAGTTCTTCCACCAGCTCCTTGTCTTCCTTCGAAGTTTCTGTTTGAGGTCGAAGCACATCTCTCTCCAGGAGACAGTTGATCTGGATTCATACCCAAACACATTGAGCAACCAGCCTCTCTCCAATCGAAACCTGCTTGAATGAAAACCTTGTCTAGACCTTCTGCTTCTGCTTGCTTTTTGACTAGACCAGATCCAGGAACCAGCATTGCATAAACCTCCTTTGAGATCTTCCTTCCATTCAAGACTTTGGCAGCTTCTCTAAGATCTTCGATTCTGGAATTGGTGCAAGAACCGATGAAGACCTTGTCGACCTTTACACTTTCCATTGGAACTCCAGCTTCTAATCCCATATATTTCAAAGCTCTCTCAATTGCTAGCTTGTGAGAGTCGTCCTTTCCATCCGAAGGTGATGGAGTCTTTCCAGTGATAGCAACGGTATCTTGAGGAGAAGTACCCCAAGTGATAGTTGGAGGGATATCTGAAGCTTGGATCTTGACGACTTGGTCGTACTTGGCACCTTCATCGGAAGGTAGAGTCTTCCAGTACTGAACAGCTTGATCCCAAGCTCCACCTTCTTGAGTTGGAACTAGAGGTCTTCCTTTCATGTACTCGTAGGTGATTTCATCTGGAGCGATCAAACCTGCTCTAGCACCTGCTTCGATAGACATGTTACAGATGGACATTCTAGCTTCCATCGATAGCTTCTCGATCGTGGTACCACAGAACTCGATTACCGAACCAGTACCTCCAGCAGTTCCAATGATTCCGATGACGTGAAGAACGATATCTTTTGAAGTGACTCCAGGTCCTAGTTCTCCATCGACTTGAATCCTCATGTTCTTGGCTCTCTTTTGTAAGATGGTTTGAGTAGCCAAGACATGTTCCACTTCAGAAGTTCCAATTCCAAAAGCCAAAGCTCCGAAAGCTCCATGAGTCGAAGTATGAGAATCTCCACAGACGATAGTAGCTCCAGGAAGAGTGAATCCTTGCTCAGGTCCGATGATGTGGACGATACCTTGTCTGTTGTCTGATAGACCGAAGAAGGTGATTCCGAATTCCTGAACATTTTGCTCTAGAGTTAAACATTGAGTTCTTGAATCTGCTTCGTTGACGAAACTTTTGGTGTCCTTGTAGTTTTTACGAGAGGCAGTTGGGATGTTGTGGTCTACAGTTGCGAGAGTGCAATCGGTACGACGAACAGATCTTCCTGCGGTACGAAGACCTTCGAAAGATTGAGGAGAGGTGACCTGGAGTAGAGAGAGAATGAGATGTGGGGGGAAGAGAAGAAAAGAGAGAGATAGTGGAGATGGCAGAGGAAGAAGAAGATGGGGCAAGTCAGCTTCGAGATCTTTCGACTACATGAGCATTCTATATTGGCTAGTTGAATTGAATAGAATAGATAAGAGAAATAGAAAAGGGCAGCAGGCTGTCGATGTTGGATTGCAGCTTGTCCTTCCAAGCAATCTTCCCAGAATCATCACGGTCGTCTCTGCTGCTTGTCCTTCCATCGACTAGCAGCTGTGCAGACAGTAGATAGAATGATCTACTTGCTCTATACCTCATCATCTACCTCCTCTTTCCACGCAATGACTCACCTCGTGGACCAAATGTCTATCGATGTAGAGCAAGCAAGTGCCGTCATCTTCCTCGGTGACGAGATGAGAGTCAAAGATCTTTTCGTAAAGAGTTCTTGGTTTCGTTGAGCTTGTAGCCATCTTGTTTTCAGTTTCTATCCTTGATTTCAGTAGAAGATAGTTTGGAGAGAAGATGGAGCAACGATTCAGCAGCTTTTGTATAAGGCACTTCTTCGGATTTATCTCAGCTCCTCTTTGTCCTGGTCCAATCATTCAGCTTCGATTTCAAAACCACCTCCAATCCTACAACGCAAGCGGATCTAATTCAAATCCGTTTAAAGTAGAGTACGAGCAGAGAGAAACTGTTCATTCTTTTGAAATCAACGAGTCATTTACAGAGTGGAGATTTTGGGGGACAAGGAAAGAGCACAAACTACAGTAGCTTATTTCATGCAGCAATGCGTAATCATCAATCGCTCTTCCTCTCTCAAAGATCAAGATCAACTTGAAAAGGGTAAATGGAGAGGAGAGAGAGAGAACTGAAAGGAGAGAGAGAGGGGAACCAGCATCAGGATAAACATCCTTTCCTTTAGAATTCACCCTGTAAAAGTCAACGAAGCAGAGAGAGAGCAACAAAGATTAGCCTCCGAGCACTGATATAGGATAGAACAATATCTCAACTCACAAAATAACTCTGTTTCTTGACTCGGTACTGATCGTTTTTGGGTTGGATGGGAGGATACTGATAATGGCGTCAGTCGTCAGTTTTCGGATTATTTCAAATAGGAAAAGGAAAGAGATCCACCAACAATTGACCCAGAAAACTCACCTTGTAAGGGGCACCTTTTCTCAATCTATCAGCGTCATCCAAAGGTCTAGCCCAACCTTTTTCTCCACTACCGAAATCAGGTCTAGTTTTTGCCAAATAACTATTCTTTGCTTTCAATCTATTCTTATAAGTTTCATCAGATTCACCAGGTTGTTGTTTCAATTTCTGTTGTTCAAAGTATTCCTTACTTCCAACTGCCGCTGGAGAAGCGACGACTGGACCTTTGTCGTCTGAAAGGAAATCGAAATTCTTGTCGGAATCTTTTGGATCCACTCCTCTATCTCTTGCTATTTGAGCCTTCAACAATTCAATGGCTTGTAATCTTTGTTTGAAACCTTCTTCAGTTTCTCCAGGTTGTTGTAATGAACCATGTTTTTCCAAAGTTTCCAAATGTTTCTCTTCGGTAGTTTGAACCACTTTGTCACCTTCTGGAGTATGAAAGACATGTTTACCAGGTTTGGCTTCGGAAGCAGCATAACCTGCATCTGGTTTCTGAGCTGCATCTGCTTCAGCTACCTTTTTTGGATCCATTTGATTCTCATAAGGTGAGACGTATTGCTTTCCAGCTGCTTGAGCAGCTTCCTTTGCAGCCAATTCTTGTTCGATAGTTGGCATTCCTTCAGCTTTACGTTCACGAATCTCTTCTTCCTTTTCAATCTTGTCGTGATGAGCGAAATGCTCAATGTCGGCTGGATGGTTGTAGGCTTCGTCGGTTTGAGTTTCTGGAGTGTTGTGATAAATCTCTTCGTGGTGAACAAAGTATTCGGATTCCTCGTCTGCCGAAATTGAGGACGGGTTCGAAATCGAAAAGAATCAAAGGTTAGAATTTGAGAAACAGCGAACCACAATGGGTTCTTTACACTTGCGTGGGAAAGCTTCTCTACTCACCGTAGTGATGACCTAGAACACCCTTTCCAAACTGTTCAAAGCTTGGAAGACCATCTGCTCCACCAGCAACGAACTCTGCCTTGGTCAAGACTCCATCGTAGTTCTTATCCAAACGTTTCAAGACTTCCTTTACGATGGTTTCAGCCTTCTGATCGTGAACTTCGTAATTGTCACTGTGCTTGATCGAAGTCGAATGATGAACTCCATAGATGGCTTCGATTTCAGATCTCTGTTTGCGAATCGATAATAGAAAGAAAGAAGACAACGATGATAATCAGCTTCTAGTCTAGTCATCTTCATCTAAAAGGACTCAACAGAATTGAACAGGAAAGACATCACGAAGCTTCGATACTCACGTCGAGGATTCCATTTCTATCCAAATCATGGAGAGCAAAGAAACTACCCATGTCGAAAGCACCAATGTGATGTTCGGAAGCCATATGCTTTTGAACATAAGATTCCTTTCCAACTGGGTGAGGTTTCTCTCCAGCCACTTCTGCAGGTTTGATGTTGTCTTCACCGAAACTACCATGAGCTACGACTGATGGGACTACGATTGATGAGAAGAGTAACAAGAGAAGTAATGGAAGAGCTGACATTTGACCGATTGAAGTTCCAGCTGCTCCTGTAGAAGCGTTTCCGGTACGTTTCTTCTCCTCCTGATTGATTCAAGACGAGAGAAAAAGAAAAGAGAGAGAGAGAAGAGTCAGGGATGAAGAAACATATGAAGATTTCCGTTCTTTTATTGTTACTCACTGCGATACGTTTGGCCTCTTCATGGACGTCAGAGACAGTCTTTGAAGCATTGGAATAGAAGCTATGAATGCGAGGATGGTTCGCAATGGCGTTGTAGTACTGCAGATTGCAGGAGAAGAGGGGTAGGAAGAGAAGGTGGCGTCGAATCAGTTCTCTTCTTTCCGAAATGGGTTGAATGAATCTTTTCAATTTCCTCGAACAAGATCAAGATTGATACTGAAGTAAATCGACGACACAACCTCTCTTGCCATTCAAAACCTCCACCACCTCCGACCTATCGATTCCCAAGACCTCTTTCTCTCTCTCAACTCACCTCTGTCAATTTGGACCAAGCGAAAGTTGTCTTCTCCTTGATCTCTGGACGTTCAAGGACTTGACTAGCTCTCTCTTGAACCGTACGAGCCAAACTTGGTTCTTGAGTAGTAGTAGAAGTAGCACCTGGAACTTGAGTGGTAGTTTTTGGACCTAAATCGTTTGGATTCGAACCTGGAACTGGTGTTTTAGAAGCGTCTTTTTCAATGACTGCTTCCGAAGCTACATTTCCAGAAGGAGTATGTTCGTTTGATTCAGTCAACTTCTTGTCTGAAGAAGAAGAAGCAGAAGCGACTCTTTGACCAAGAGAACGATCTAGTGAAGAGAGGTAAGATTTGAATCTGGTTGATAGACCATGCTTTGAATCCAATTCGATTGCACGTTTGGTAATGTCATCTGACAAGGCATAACCGTGAGCTAGATATTCTGCTACGATTGCGGTTCTTGGTTTGTCTTCTTGACCTAAGGAATTGGTGTTAGTTGAATCATCAGTGGGGTTGCTGAGAGAGCCGGATGAGCCTGGTAGGGTGACTGAGAGTTGAGATCCATCCAAGGTTCCACCATTTAGCCTGTGAGATGACATCAGATTGAAATAGAATGGAATGACGAGTAGAAGAGAGGAGGAGAATGTTTGAGTAAGAGAGGGAGAAAGTAGAGGATAGGAGCGAGATAGTGCAGATAGTGCAGCTGCGAGACTCTCTGTCCACTCTCTTCTCACTCTTTGCCTTCTGGATTGAGCTGCATGATATCACCAGTTTGATTCCTTTCACTACTACTCACATGACTGCAGTGGAGGCAGCAGTGGCCTTGTCGAAGTTGACGGTAGCCTTCTGAGATTGGCCATCTGAATCCTTTTCGAGATCTAATATGCTGATTGTTCCACAAAAGGAGAAGAAGTCTTCCAATCCCTTCTTTGTGGTGGAAAGGGAAATATTCTTTACCTCGATTGTTTGACCAGACATCCTTGATTCTTTGATGCGAGAATGGATGAATGGAGGTGTGATGTGAGGGAGAGAGGGAGAAAGAGAGAGTCGAGGGTATCTCTCTTGTTTCCCTCCATCATTCTATAGAGATCATCAACAAATCAGCAAAACGATTCCATCTGGAGAAGAAGTGATACAAATCTCAAGATGTCTCAATCATGGAAGTTACTGTGCAAGTTCATCATAGCTGGCGACCCAAGTGTAGGGAAATCATCGCTGCTCGTCAGATTGACTGAAGATAGATTCATCTTGGATCAAACCGCTACAATCGGTGTCGAGTATGGTTCTCATATCATTCCACTAGAGAATGGTGAAACTATAAAGATCCAGGTTTGGGATACAGCTGGAAGCGAACAATTCAGAAGCGTGAGTACAAAGTTACACAGACCATGGCTCAATCCACTCAGCCCTATCGGAGTTCATCTAGACACAATCCAGATGGAACAGTAGTGTCTCAACGATACTTGATTCTACATCTTGGTTGCTCGTGGAATGTGCGCCCAGGATGCTAGACAGGTTTCCATCCGATAGAGCTCGAGAGACTCTTGGTCAAAGTTCTAATCTTTCCCTATCTCCACTCTCTTCAACTCTCCTCTCCTCTTTCCTGCTCATAGATCACTCGATCGTATTACAGAGGAGCAGCTGGAGCTCTACTAGTATACTCTGTAGCTCATAGACCTTCCTTTGAGAATGTAAAGATGTGGTTGGAGGACGTTCGATCTCACGCAGAGGAATCGGTATCGATCGTCTTGGTTGGGAATCAGTTGGATCTTTGTAGAGACGATGATGATGATGATGATGAAAGTCAAGAAGCTTCAACTGAAGAAGATCAAGCAACAGAAGATGCTGAAGAAGAAAACGAATCCAATGACAAAGAATCAGATTCCAAACAGCGGAAGAGTCATACATCGAATCCTTCTGATACAGCAAAGAAACCCAAGAAGAAGAGAAGAGAGGTTTCAACCAAAGAAGCAAAAGAATTCGCAGAGAAGGAAGGAATCATGTTTGTGGAGACGAGTGCTAAGACTGGTCAAGTGAGTAAAAATAGTGATCTCTCCTTTTGCGTTCGTTCTTTCCAACTTCTCTTTTCGTCTCTTCTTGTTTCCCATTCTAGTCGAGAGCCAATAGAACCTTGTTTTTATGTTACTCAATTGTCAATTATCCCCCCTGTTGATCTCTCATTTCTGACCACCGATGCTTCTCCTCTCTCTCTTCATCAAATCCTCTCTCTGTCTTCTCTCCGCACTCTTCTCCTAATCTCAACACTTGATCTCGCCCAACCAGAACGTGGAAGAAGCTTTCACAATCACAGCCAAAGACATTCATTCCAAATTCCTCTCCAAGAATCCAAGCTCCAATTCCAACTCGAACGAGGGATCCGTTAGTGCAAGCAGTGCTGTCAACAGGAGAAGTGGAGCGAGAGCGAATAATGGATCCCTAAGTTTAAGTGGTCAAGATGGTGAAGGCGGTAAAAATGGTTGTTGTGTTCTGATGTGAAGGCCTTCACTCGACTTCTTCCCTTTCAAATTTCTTGAACAAATGCCTCCCCTCAACTCAGATGACTTAGTCTCTCTCCTTAAGTCGAAACTTTGTCAAGTTCCTCAGATTCTTTCCCCATCCTTTTCCCTCGTCTGTTTCAAATTTGCTCTCTTCTAACTCCGACTTTCGATTGCTAAAATCTCTTTTCGACGTCTCTTTCCCCCCTTAAGGTTCCGCGTCACTTCCGCCCTCGATTCTTGTTCATTGTTCATTAGCTGTTGTATCTCTAATTCCCTCCAAAAGCAAAAGCAAATATCAGAGCTCAATTCATTGTGCTAGCTTTCGATCGAGTGAAACAGTCGGAAATGACGAAGTTTCTCTCGATCGCAAGACTGCCAGAAGAAGAGGAACTCGAACAGACGAAATTGGGAAAAAAGGATATAAAGAAAAGCTGTTGAAGACTAGTATAGCAGAGGGGGGCTAAAGACGAGACCAGAGAGAGAGAGAGAGGAGAACAAGAAAAAAAGGTGGTATCCTGATGAGAAGAAGAGGCAGCGAAGAGTTGAATCAGAAAGAAGTGAACAAGATGGAAAACAAAATCAAAAAGACTCTGCGACTTGAAAGAAAGAGGAGAGAATTAAAAGATAGAGAGACAGCAACGAAACGATCAAAAGGACGAGTATATCAAAGAGAGGATTGAAGAAAGAGATAAGGACGAAACCAGAGGACCAGAATCAAGTACTGTACAAGTACAAAGAGACGCGAGAGATAGTATGATGACGAGAGGGAACTCAATAAATTGTTTTGAGCTTTAAAGCAATAGACATGCAACGAAAAAAGAGATCAAGGGAAATAGAGATGAGGTTTGGTTTTGCATTTCGAGAATTAAGCTTGGCAGAGGTTTGAGCTCAGCTCTTTTCGTCTCTTTTACTTCGTATTGATGGACTGAGCATCTATTTTCCATTTGCAGCAGACTTCCTTGCACGAGAACGAGTAGCGTGAGCTGGAGAAGAAGCGTGAGAACGAGTTCCAGAGGCAGGTCCGTCGATGGCTTGAAGCTTGCTGATGGTCTCTTGTTGTCTCTTTTCACGTTGAGCTTTGGCATAAATCTTTGAAGTGTAAGGTCTGGAAGATTTGGAGGTAAAAGAGAGGGAGAGAGAAATTCGAGAGAGATTGCGGGTCAGAATGAGTAGGAGAGGTATCTATTGAAGAACTTTGAAGTCTGAACCACTCACCCTTCGAAACGAAGTGCGATAGCATATACGATGACTACCAGCAGACTGAGAATCAGCCCAGATGGTCTGGCGTACCTGATAACCAGAGAAGGAGGTTGGAAAGAAAGACGAGAGAAGATGTTAGCGTAAAGGAAAGAAAGGTTCCAAGCTGCTGCGAGACTCTACGTGACGAAGGCAATGATTGACATTGTCAAAAGAAGGAGAACAACAACGAAAAGCAGCTCTCGTCTGAATCAGAGGTCTCGAGTCAGAGATAGAAGTAGTTGTTCTCCATCTCGAGAGAAGATCTTCCTGATCACCTTGCTGTGAATCCAACCCTTCCTCAGTCCCATTCTGACTACTGTAAGTTCCCACCTGCTTTCCATCAGCTATCCGCGATCCAAATAATCATTCCGATAAGACTCACCAGAGAGCAGTGGCTACGAAAGAGCAAGAGCTTCCCCAGTACATTGGGTCAGAGACCAAATTGAAAGGGAAGCCAGTGACCATTTCGTCCATCAAGATGCCAAAGTAATCTCCCAAATAAGTTCCAGTGACACCCAAAGCCCACATTGAAGAGATGACCAAGACGTTTCCGAATACGAAGAGAACTCCAGCCACGATCTTGATGATTGGAGCATAGCGGGTGAGGAATGGACCTAGAGGTTGCTCTGTGATTGCGGTGAGATAACTGGAGGAAGTGACCGAATGTTATGCATGAATGAGAGATCAGATTACTGAATGAAAAGATGTCTGAAGAGGAGCGCATTCCAATCTTAGAATGCTCACAGATGGTCGCGAAGAATTCCCAAGCCAAAGATGGTGACGGCCAAAAGATAGCAGCCATGGTAAGGATTGCCTCGCATCAACTTCTGAATAGTGTGGTTTCGGTATTCTGTTTCAATAATCAGACGCGTTCATGGAGGGAGAGATGGAGAAATTAGAAGGCATGAGCCGTGTGAATGCATGCTTTGCTGGATAGTAGGACAAGATGGAAAGAGGACTCACCATTCTGAGCGACAACGTTCCAGAATAAAGGATTGAAGCAGCTGAATCGATTCAATGTAGACAGTTTCGAAATAGAACAAAGCAGCTGAATCAGATTAGAGGGCTCCAGAGATTGTTGGACAGAAGCTTCTCCACAAAGCTTCTTCTGTTGTTCTCTGAAAGTGAAAGTGAATCCATCCAATCTGTGTCTGTCGAGTGAACTCACATTGAAGCAGCAGCGATCCAGAAGGAAGGAAGTGAGAGATCCACTAATCCTGGATAAAGGTAAGGGTTGGCTTGGAATCCTAAGACCATCTCGAGTTACTTAAAGTGTTTTGGAGACAAGAGTAAATCCAAAGCATGCTCGACTTTTTTCAGCGCTTTTCTCTTCCGTCTTCTCTCACAAACGCTCTCGCCTCATCACCCTTCCTCTCGAACTGTTCTTGACTAACACTTTTCTTTCACATTGACTGAGCTTGGCCATTTTGACTTTTACCACCCTCTTCGACGACTTACTGCTCGAGCACCTCAGGCGGCTCTCTCCTGCTATTGCTCCAGAGAGCAGCCTCCGCATTCAAGATACAAAGCAGAGAACGATTCAGAGACTCAATTCAAATTGAAGGCAGAATTGACATTTAGGTACAAACTCATTCCTCCTGAAACAGCCTCTTCTTCACCCGTTCTTTCACCTCTCCATCGATAAAGACCGCTTCCAGAGTTGTTCTCGAGATGTTCTCGATTTGAGATTCTCCCAATCCGAATGCGGCCATAGCGAGAGCATATTCTCTCGAGAGAGGAGAACCAAAGACAGCAGAATCATCCGTGCTCAGACAAACGACGTTGTCTTTCAAAGGTCTGTCGAGAGAGGATGACGGATGATGTCGAAGGAAATGATGCTCTTCGTAACTCGGAACGGAATTGCTGAGAACATTACTTGTCAAGCAAAGCTCCAAGGGAGTTCGCATCTTTCCAAGAAGCGAAAGGGATTCGTCTGAGATGAAACAGACGTGCCCAAGACGATCCTGTGGAGAGAGAAGCGATAGAAGTCAGCTTTCGAACCATCTCTCAATGCTTGAAGAGTCAACGACAAACCAAAAGTGACTTACGGGCTTGAACTTCAGCATTTCTGACATTTCTTCTTCCTTTTCAGGCACCTCTCCAGCGTGAAGTGTGATCTTCAACCCGTTCTCTCTCGCCTTTCGAAGAGAAGGCTCCCAATCTTTCCATTCGCCTTTCGTGGGATCACCACTCAGATCGATTCCTACCACACCCTGATTCTTGAACTTGATGGCTAAATCTACTGTTTTCAGAGATACTTCTGGTTTGTCTCTCCTGTCAATCGATAAAATGAGACGAGAGATGACTGAGGTTCTTCGGTCTCGACTTTCTTCTTCGTACTCTTTGAAGCCTTTTAGGACAGCCTCTATGTAATCTTCGACTGCCATACCTTCTTCTTCATGAGCTCTAGGAGTTGTTCTCACCTCGACATAAACCACACCATCGCTTTCTAGATCTTCCAGCATCTCTCTACTGATTCTCCTGATGACCCAAGCTCCTCTAACGCAACGATGAATCACGTCAAAGACTGTAAACATTTCCGAAAGACTTCTAGCATCTCCTTTAACTATTTGAGATTGTTGAGGGTCTATACCCTTCTTGTTTGCTAACTCCGAAAGCGTAGACCTTCGGATAGATCCATTGAGGTGAGCATGGAGTTCGATCTTTGGAAGTGACTTGCAGAACTCTAATTGCTTCTTTGATGGAGAGGGGAGTTCGATCTTTGGAAGTGACTTGCAGAACTCTGATTGCTTCTTCGATGGAGAGGGGAGTCTTGATCGTTCAGAGTTCACACTTCGAAGCTGAATGAAAGTTGTTCCACAGCCAGCCCATATGTCTTCAGCAGATCTGAAAAGATTGTCTTCGTGACTTGAGGACCAAATCAAGACCGGAGTAATTCTATCGGTTTCATCTCCTTGAGCCAAATTTCCATGTTCGCTCCATCCCCAACCCCAAACTTCAGAAGCTTCTTTCTTGACGTCTTTTACCAGTACTAGAGAGTGCTCGCTTCCAGAGATTAATGCAACGATACGTTTGGACCCATCAGCAGTGAGGATTGAAGAGAGATCGGTGAAGTGAGAATCAGATTCTGAACCTTTAGATTCTCCAGATCCCCACTGTCCTTTTCCGTTAGCTCCACAAGACCATATAGCTTGTTCAATAGCCCGAGCAGGCTCTTGAGTTCCGGCAGAAGTTGAAGCAGTAGAAGATGGACGACTTCGTTGACACAATACCGACGTGGTGTTCCAGCAGCTCGAGACTTGAGTTGGAATCCATTCTTCAGCATGGGATGCGATATCTTGAATTTGAGGTGCCTTGAATCCTAGCTGACTGCACTGACCAAGTCTATTTGAGCCTATGCTTTGAAGTCGAAGACTAGGAGGAGAAGTCGAGGGTTCTTGAGAGTTGAAGAGAAAAGCCGAATGATCTCTACCTGCAGCGATGGAAGATCGATGCTCTTCTTGAGATGAAGATCCCTTCCACTTCGATATGACTTGAGGCTTCCAAGCTACGGCTGAAGGACTAGATCGACCGGGCCTAGCTCTTGATCCAGGAGCGCTGCTCTTCGGAAGCTCAGGAATGGCGGCAGGAGAAGGTGGTGTTCCTACTTGTCCATGTCTAGCGGCTCCCCAACCTATCAGGATTCGTTCGGAGAAGCTGGTTGCTCTACAATCTTTGTTTCCGCCCGAACTTCTCCTCGTTTGATCTGATTCCGAATCAGGGAGATCGCTCGAGAGGAGGCAGAGGACATGACGAGGACCCGCTTGAAGGCATTCGATTCTCTGCCGCCTCTGAGATCGATCGGAGGCAGAGCTGAGATCTTTAGTGCTCGATGCAGGTGTTTCGAAAACTTGAGGTAGAGGTACGAAGTTGACGGTAGTAGAGGCAGAAGTCGTTGAAGATGACACAGTTGGTTGACCGATACCTAGTTCTCCGAAATCGTTCGTCATTCCTAGACTGATGAGAATGTCTTCCTCCTTTTCTGTACATGGATCTGATCTGGAAACATTTGAAGATTGAGCTTCTGGATCCTTGACAGCCTCGTCTCGATTCTTCTTTCCGCCTTCGTCGCTCTGCTTGACTCTGAAAGCGATATAAGAAGTATTCCAACCACAAGCTACATGTAAAGGTTCTACTTTGAGATCTGCTGACTTGTATCTTGAATTGAGACTATTTTGAACGAGAGCTTTGAGGCCGAGATCCTTCTCAAAGTCCAATTTCTTGAAGGATGTGACGAAACTTTCTTCATCTTCTCCACCAACGTTTGACATTCCAATCTGACCCTGAGATCCTGAACCTGTGACCCAAATCTCTTTCCTGGATTCTGTATCATCTGAGCTTCCTACCTCTAACAAAGCGATGGTGTGATTAGCTCCAGAGCTGAGTTGAAGAATTTTCGAAGAAGAAGGTGGGAACGTTGATCCATTTGAGGTTAAGCAGGCTTTGAGTTGATGAGAGTCTTCTAGATTTCCGAAACCTAATTGACCTCCCGAATTTGACCCAGCAGCTAGTAAGCTATAGCTCATCTGGAAAAGAGAAGAGAGGTGCTGATTTCTTGTCATTGATCAAATTTTGCTGAACGAACGAAGCGGATTCTGTTCTCCAACCTGAAGCTGTATGACTTCCTCTTCTAATGAATCAAAGTGATAATCTTCGTTCACTTACTCTCAGCTTTGCATCGATGTCGTTGAATTTGCTTGTGGTGGTTTGAAGAGAGAGATCGAGGCAACAAGAAAAAGACTCACAAGTCACAAAGCTTTTTTGACTCTTGCTCTCAGGACATTCTTTATGCTTCTTTGGATCGAATGAAAAGGAGTCAAGTATACGCATTCGGATGGAACAGTTTCAACCAACTCGAAATATCAGACAATCGAGATGGAGAGAACATCGCAATCCCAACTTTGGTCGAGTCAAGAACGCAACATCAACACTCGTTCGCAACTAAAGTGATAGCGGCAAGTTGGTCCTCTACTATCTTTCAGTGCCATACAGAAAAGGTCTATCAAGAACTGAATGAACCTATTTTGAGTCCAGATGAGGCAGAGGACGAAGTAGCATTCGTAAGGTTTCGAGGCTTTCCATTCTCGACTTCCCACGATGAAGTCTCTCAATCTCGGTCATCTCTCAATTCACAAGCAGAGTGTCTCGTAGAAGACACAAAGTACTTCAAATTCCTGGGAAAAGACTCGTTAGAAGGCTACGTAGATTCAAACGGTCTCATCAGAGCTTTCTCTTCAAGCGAAGAAAGTTCGACTTCTCGATCCGACCCCGTCCAGACGACTGAAGACTCGGAAGCTGGCATAAGGAAGAAAATAAGATGGAAAGATGCTGTCATGGATGGTCAAGGAAGGATACTAGCGCTCACTAGTGAGTCAACACAAGGGGAAGAGTTCGAAGCAGCAGAAGACAGACTTACAGAACCCCTCGAATCCATTCTTCTCTACCTTCTCTTGACTTTTTCTCTCTTTAGGGACTGAAGTCGAACCGGAACTCTATCTGTTCTCGTCTATGGAGGTTTTCAAGGACCAATCTCAAGGTAGCATCGAAAAATCTTGCAAAGTTCAGATCGACAAAGTGGAAGTCCACTCTTTGAAAGCAGGTTCTTCTCATTTTCTCATTCACACTTCTCCATCAAACACAAATGGAAACCAACTCTATTCTCTCGGGGATTCGAGGTATGGTCAGCTCGGAACCTCCCTTCCCAACGCTTCAACTTCTCCTATGACTGCTCAGGCAGTTTCGACGTTCGATCTTTCGGAAGGATTTCCCTCCAAGATCAGAAAAGTCGAGACTTGCGGTAGACATTGTATTGCTATGATCGAAGATGGATCAGCCTATGTTTGGGGTTGGAATGGAGATGGTCAGTTAGGCATAGAGACTTCTTCAAGTGACGAATCTTCAAAGACGACCTTGAAGAAGAAAGTGGGAGAACCTCCCTCGATTTGTTACGAGCCGCAATTGATCATCTTGGAAGATGAAGATTTGGACATCGTTGATGTTGGTTGTGGAAATGGTCATTCAGTCATCGTCACTGACGATGGAAGAGTATGGGTCGCCGGCTCGAGTGAGTTCAAAAATGTCTCTCTGATGATGATTTGGATTCATGATTTGGGTTCTTTCTGACGTTGTGCTTCTGATTATCACTTTCATTCCTCAGATAAACATGGTCAATTAGGACTCGAATCGCAATCAGAGACGAAAAACTCATACCCTTCTTTCAATCCCATCAATGTCTTCGGTTCTGACCTACGAGCTCAGAAAGTCACCTGTTCAAACTGGGCGACTTTTGTCGAAGTACTTCGAATGTGAGCTGCATTCTAGATCCACTCTTACCCGCTGAGTTGTACTGTAGGAAACACTGTAATCGTATCACACCAATAGAGTTGGAAAGTGGTGAGATGTGATTGATTGTAATGAGAGAAGAGTTGATACCACAATGCGACATAAAAACACAAGAAGAAGAAAGAAAACTGTATGCGATCAATCTAGAGAGAATAATAGAAGATGAACTGAGAAGATGTAAGAGTTTTGAAGTTGGTTTATGTTTCATGAGTTTAATGCTTAGCTTAGAGCTGGAGCTGGAGCTCCTGGGCCTCCTCCAGGTGTTGTCTGAGCATCGGGACTTCGGAAATGAAAGAAATAGATCAAAGAATGAAAGAAAAAGGTGTCAGCGAGATCAACAAAGTGTCCACGACGCAATTGCTTTTTTCCTTTCACTTACATCATTGGAGCAATAGGTTTATGCTGGTCTGCGAACATCCTTCCGGCTAGTGCACCTACACCTGAAAGGAGGAAAAAGAAGGAGAAAGAAGATGGAAACTCGGTCAGCGATTTGTACAATACGAGGAAGATTGCACTTCCACTCGAACGTAGACGAAGTGAAGATTGTGATTCTTAAACAAGCAACTCACCTTCCATGACACCCAAGAGAATTCCACACATGATCGCTGACCCAAGTGCAGTCTTTGGACCGGCTGTTTGCAAGGAGAAGAAGAAGAAAGATGAGGGTAGAAGACGAATCGTAAATTAGTTCTCCATCTACGAGCTATCAAAGCTTCAATAGGTTTGGATCGCCAAGCAGATAATTTGTGTTTGGACTGCCTCTTTGGTCATAGCAGAAAGCTATCTACGCAAAATTGTCGAAGTGCCTTCTCATCCTTCCTTTCTCCAAGTCATTTCCAACCTAACAAACTCACATCGAATCGCCAGACCTCCTCCAGTCATGAAACCGGCAATGATTGCGTTCCAAGGATCCTCCTTCTGTCTCACTCCCTTGACTGCACAATCAAACGTCGAGAACATTCCACCCCAAGCCCCAAAATTGCCTCCAAGCACGGGAGCTCTGGCTTTGATGGCTGCCATTGAACCTGTGAGACGCTCTCCCTGTTGAACAGTGATAGAGGAGAGAGCAGAAATGATGATCAATATCAGCATGATGAGCAAAAGGTTGATAGATGGGATTTGGGATTGTGCATTAGGAGAAGGAACTTTTGGATTTGAATCCTTTGTTCTGAAGAGGATTGATTTGCTACCTCGAGCTGAGAACATCTTCAAGCTTCTGATGCGAGCGTTTGAAATTGAGCCCCCTGCATTTGTATGTCTGATTTGCAGAGGTTAGAGGTAGCTCAATCAGGATAGGACTTTCAAAGAGTCTCGAGTCGAGGAAGAGGAAAGCAGCTGTGCTTCCAGCAAGATGAGATCTCGACAGCCACTGGACATTGCCTCCACTTTCTCTCCAAAAGACAGGACACTATGATGATTGAAAGGTCCCTTTTTCAGAGAGACGAAACCTCAGAAGAGTAGGTGGAAGATATTGATCTGATCTGAACCTTCTCTGATCTTTCTCTTTGTCTCTCTTACTCACCTTTACCGAATTCCTCGCTCCCTTTATTCCATGCCAGATTGATCCACCGATGGTTCCCATTGCAAATGCGCCACCAAAGTCATTCAAGATGACGGCTGGACACGGGTCCCTACCTAAATCGTGAGGCATTGTGTGGAAATTTGATTATGAGTAAGAAGCGGTCAAAGTTATTGGATGGCTTGCTCTTCTCTCTCGGGTCGTTGCGGAAGTTGAGATTGAAGTTTTTGGTGAAGATTGATTTGCTAGGAAAATGGAAGAAGTGTCTTCAGTTGCGTAGAGGAGATTTGAGGATAGAACTGCAGAAAGTGAAAAGTTCTCTTGATAATTTCTTTCCACCCAGTGCACTGCAAGTTTCAAACTACAATCATGACTCTTCCCTCTCTTCTTACACCAAAGTACATTAAATTAAGCAAAGCAGAAAGATTACAGAAATTTACAAAAGACTTTCCAAAATGCGTCCAAAAGCAAGAAATAAAGTTAGTCTTCTACGTTGCAGCCACCATCCGTCCCATTGAACGTTTCATCGAAAATTATCCTCTCCGCCTCCATTCCATCAATTCTTCAGAGGCTTGTTTCCACATTTCAGGTCTCCAAAGATATCTCGTAGCGAGGTAAGGGCGACTCGTCGCTTGGTGTCCACCACCATCTTTCTTGACGTCGATCCAACCATGAAGTTCTTCTTTCCAATCGACATAGCCCACCTCTTCTTCAACCAAGGTCAACCAATTCCCAATCCATCCTGTTTCTGGTCCTTTGATCGACATTGAGTTTTTCGAGAATCGATCGAGCAACGTCGGTTTCGAAGATGTTGTCGAAGAGGTTGAAGGAGTAGTCGATGTTGACGAACCATGCTTCGAGAGACCCAGTTTTGTAGAGTCGGTATTCCCTAGCCAAGCTACCAGTGGCCAACTTAAAAGATAGGAATGCTTACCAAAGACTTGATTTCCAGATAGAGACCTATGCCAAGTAAATGAAGAACTTCCCCAAAAAACGTTCTTGTTACAACTCAACTCTCCGTCTTCCAAAGCCAACGATTTTAAAACTCTATCTACGTCAATCATTGTTAATTCATCAGTTTTCATGACATAAGCAGGTTTAGAATCTTGTCTTGAGATATGGTTGAACATTTCATGAGCTCTAAAAGATGAAAAATCATGTTCAGTGACCTCCAACTCAATGACGTCCTGATGCTCCAACATTTCTTCTCTTAACCTCCTCTCTAACCAAGTCTCTCTTTCCCTTCTACCCTCTTCGGAATCTTTGTTGAATGTAGTGGAGATTGATTTGGTTGAAGTTCTAGTCAAGAAAGGAAACCAATTCCTTGGGTCGAAAAATCTGATGGTGTTGATGAAGATGAAAGTGAACCTTTGACCAAGACTTAACCTCCTCTGTCCATTTAAACCTCCATACAATCCCTTCTCTTGCCACCCATGCTGCTGATGATGATCCATTCCCCCTCGCTTTGAAGGATCCCTTTGCCTTATAAAGAATTCAATCTTGACTTTATCATTGTTGGTCAAAATCTGTTGGTATGCTTTTCGGATTGCAGCTCTTTGCTTGAAAGCCGTTCGTCTAGAGGTTATGGCTAGTAGTAGAAGCGGAGAATCTGATTCAGGCGTCCATTCACAACCATAATGACTTGGGGATGAAAGAAGAGAGGAGGATGACTTTGAATTGCCTTGATGTTGATCTGGATTTGAAACTGGAGATGAAGATAACGGTGGTCCATTTGCAACAGGTTGTCCAGCCTCCCAATTCAATCGTCCGCCAGCTGTTGTCGTCGTGATGATTGGTAAATTGATATTTGAATTCGAATCTATTCGTTGATTCCCACCTAGATTGTTTACATTGCTGAAAGACAGAGCAGGCCGAGACCTCGAGGGAGGATATCGATTGCTTCTGCCGTCTCGATACGAATCATCCCCATAGAACCATTTCCTCCATTGCTTCGTGTCGGTAGTGGCTGAATTGTTGAAGGTTATGCAGAAGATTATCAATGATGTTATCAGAGAATAAAGTAGTAGCTTCCGTATTTTGAAGTTGCTGATATCTCGTCGTAGATGAGAACCTCTGCTGCTGTGAGAGAAGCTGCTTCTTCGAATCGAATCTGGAAGACTGATGACCATGAGGGGCCGATTATTTGAAGAAAAGGTTCAAGATGAAGTTGATGTTGATGGTTTTGATGGAAAAGAGGAAAAGTCAAACGACCTTTCTATGTAATTGCTTCGTTTTCCAGAAGGCAAAACGCAAAACGTGTACAAAAATAGCTTGCTCTTCCGAGTGAGTTCCGCCTCCCTCTTCTTCTCTGGTCTGGATTCTGCTGAGCGCTGAAATCCTCAGTCTGTTCTGGCTCTTGGAATCCAAAAAAGTGATTGGAATTCGTGCCGGAGATCCATGGCCAGGAAGATTCTGAGACAAGAAGGCAGAGATTGAGAGAGCGCCACGGCTTCGTAGAATCAATTCTACGCGGCACGACTATGATACAGCATGGTTATGAGGGCGAAGGGCAAGTAATAGAACGAAGAGATGACTATACACAAGTAGCAAATGTGTATAGTACACAGAAGGTGCAGTTAAGAAGGGAAGCGGAGGCGAAAGAAGAAGCTTTGGTTCGAACAGAACGATCCAAGATAACGTCTCTCAAGAAGAAGACTCAAAATGCAATCGATCTTCAGCAGAGCTAGAACCTGTACTGAAGCCAGAAGAAGAGCTCTTTGATTTCCTACCTGGATCGATGTGAAGTTTCCCAGCCATTTCCTGAGCTTTCCTATCTGGAGCGTTTCCGAAGTTTTCTCTGATTTCGGAATTATTCATGGCAGCGAACAAAGCTGCTCTACCATTGGTGAGATTGATGTCTTTATTCTGACCAGGTTTGGAATTGGTGTTTGAACTTGAATTGACAGTTGGTTTGGGACCACTTGCCACTGCACTTGCGATTGCTTTCGAAGCTCCCAAATTCTGAGAGAAACCATGATGATCGAATCCAGCCAATAGAATGTATTGCATTGATCCCCATTCTATGATCTTCTTTTCTAACCATGCATGACTGACTGGTTTGTTCAAGAAATCGTTGCAACCAGCGGCTAGAGCTGCTACCCTATCCGAGTTGAAGACGGAAGCTGTCAGAGCTACGATGATGACTGAAGGTCTGAAAGGAGCTGGATTGGTTGGAGGTGTGGATGAAATCGAGTCCGGTGAAAGCCATTCGTCCCTCTTGGAATGAGGAGAAGTAGCTGGCATGGAAGTCGTTGGAGGTGTTCCAGGGAGGATTCCAATGTTTCCAGCTCGTTCGAGCTGTCGTATCTCCTTTGTGGCTTCGATTCCATCCATTACTGGCAGCTGGATATCCATCTGCGTAAAAAAGGAACAAAGTGTAAGGTTAGCCGAGTATCGAGATGAGCATTGTTCCTGTTACGAAGACGAGGCCCTTCTTCACTCACCAAGATCAAATGGAAACCTCCCGTCTGCCACTTATCCACCGCTTCTCTACCATTATTAGCGACTTCGTAATTGATCTTCTTCTTACCCATGAACATTGTCAAGATACGTTGATTAATAGGATTATCTGAGGAAGGCAAATGGGTGGCAAAATCACAGCATTCAGAATCGAATCCCTTCCATTTCCCCAGCATCTTCTCTTCCAGATCTGAACTCACCTTCTACGATCAAAACCTTGATTGGAGGTAAAATGACTTCTCTAACCGGAGCCTTTTTCGGTCCACCTCTATTTTGATTCTTTGGAGTGAAACCAGCTCCAATAAGCAAACCAGATTGAGGCATAGCACTAGGTCTAGCAATCGGATTTCCATTAGCAGCTTGAGCAGGAGTAGTAGAAGCAAAAGATTGTCTAGCTTGAGAAGAAGGTGCCAAAAGGTTCAGTTTGGTCTGATTTGTCGATAGAGTCTTTCCTCCACCATTATGATGAGGAGTCTTGTTCATAATCGGTTTATTAACAAGGTTTGAAGTTCCATTTCGATTCTTTGAAATCTCACTTTGATTTCCATCAGTTGCTTTTCTAGTGTTACCGGAAGAAAAGGATTGAGTTTGAGTTCCTTCTTCATCGATTCCCTCATTCGGTTCTCTCTTCTTTGCAATTTCCGAAGAGTTTCCATCTTGTCCTGGCACTTGAAGGGTTTCTTCTCCTTTCCCATCTGTCCTACCACTTTCAACAGTTTCGACTTCATCTTTCTGAGCATTCTTTGATTTCGGCGACGGAGGTGGAGGAGGTAGATTCGAGAGAGATGTTTGAGCTGAACTACTGTTACTTGAATTCGCTCCGTTTCTGAAAGCCAAAGACAAGGGAGTAGTCATTGGAGGTTGAGATCCGGAAAGTACAGATTCGATTGCTATCTGAGGTGAAAAGAGGGATCCTGTACGAGGTGAAGAAGAGCTTGTTGCACTTGCTGCTGTTTCCGAAGTGGTTTGAATCGAACCTGAGGTTCTAGATCTAGTCAACCTCGTAGGAGGATGAGGATTGTTCGATCCAGTCTCTCCCTTAGGGCTCGAAGGAGAAAGCTGGTTTTGAAGTGAAGCTTCTGAAAGCCCTTCATCTTGACGACCTTCGACAGCGTTTCCCTGACCATTGTAACTCGTTCCACCAGAAGCATTCTGCAAAACAGCTCCAGTTTCGCTGCTACTCCTTCTACTTCCTCCTCCTCCTGATGTGAAGGATCGATTGCTTCCATTAGTCGAATGTTTGGTATTTTGAGGTCTAAAGAAGATTCCAGCAGGTCTACCGTCCGGACTTTGAATCACCATTCCAGAAGCAGCGGAATTGCCCATTCTGGCAGCAGTTTCGGTAAAGTATTCCAAAGCGTCGACTGGCATTGGACTAGAAGGAAGAGAAGATCTCGCTGGACTTGGAGCTCCCACTGCACCGGTACTGCTCGATTCTGCAGCTTGATGACTTGATACTACTCCAGCAGCAGCAGCAGCAGCAGAGGGAATGGAAGAGGGAGCTGCAATGGAAGGAGAACTACTTGGACCACTAGTAGCTGCCGGTATCTCAGGAGGAGTGATATCCATGAAACTAGAAGCACCTTGTTCCGAAGCGATTGGAAGATCGACTGGAGTTTCAGAGGAAGCTGCTTGAACCCTGAACTTTGGGAGTGTGAGTGCGTTCTCATTCTTTCCTTTGAGATCCTTCTCGTGTTGCTTTTGAGACTTTCTCAAAGCTTCAGTGGTCAAACTTGCGACTTGAGCTTGATCTGGTACGTAGTGAGAAGTTGGAGTTCCAATCATTGGAGCCGGAGAACTTGGAGTGCTTGAAGTTCGGCTTTCCTTTCCTCCTCCTACACCACCAACTTCCTGCTTCGTTACTTGTTCTTCTAGCCAAAGTAGATCCATTGAGGTTGATGACCTCGTTGGTTGCCAAAGGCTGATAGAGAGGATCGTGTTTGGGTTTGAGAACAGCAGAATGCATAATGGTCAAAAGCCTCCTCGAACCCGCAGGTTTGGGAATGACGAGAATTTGAGGTAGATCTACTCTATTGTGTTTCAATTCTCCACTTTTCTCATCGAAAGTTGCTGGACTTGTTGGAGAGTTCATGATCGAGAGTAAAAGTTCGGAAATTTGATGATAATTAGAGATACTTGTCAAATAAATGATAGCACAAGTGGATCCATCCAAAGGTGATTTGTTGTTAGATATCGAAGCGTTGCTGTTGTTATTGTGATTATTCGTCATCGACCAATCACTATTTCCAAGGTTTTGATTCGAAGTACCTTTGTTACCAACCTGTTGATTCGGTTCCGTGTTTAATGAAAGAACTTTTTGAATTTGAGGACTTGATCTTGGTCTGTGTTGGAATGGAGGTCTAGTGGGAGAAAAGTCCGTCTTTGGAGAACTGTTCTTTTCTCCAGAATTCTCGTGAGGTTTGTCAACTCCAAGAGCAGATCTCAATAAAGGAATGGCAGATCTCAATCTCAACAATTCCTCCTGTAGAGTATCCAAATCGTCATCTATGAGTACGTAAGAGAAAGGAACTAGATTTGGAGAAGGGTCTGTAGTTTGATCTGGAATCTCTGAATGTTTCTTGGTATTCGTTATTTGATTGAGAGAGGTGATTTGCGTGGAATCCATCGAAGTGGTGAAGGGCACTCCAGTGATTGGATCCAGAATTGCTCTCGAAGATCCATCTATCCTAGAATCCTTTACACCATTCGAAGAAGTCTCTCTTCCATCTACTCCAATCTCTTCAGAAGTCAATTTCAAATCGCTTGGAAAAGAAACCAAACTTGGCCTACCATCTTTACCCGAAATGGCAGCAGCTAATCTTGGAGTCTTTTCATCCAAAGATCGATCCCTCGTCATCTCTTGAGATTGTGATTGAACAGTTGAGGGATTAGAACTTGATCTAGTGACGAAGAAAGCATTTGATCTTTGCCATTCTGGCTGAGTAGTAGAGTTCGTCACCTGTTCTTCATTGGATGAAGACGATGGAACTTTTTCCGATGAAGATAAATCTTGGTTCAGAATCTTTTCCACTTCTTCGGGACTTAAACCTTTTAATCCAACTTCATCCAATCTAGACCCTCGATCATCATCACTAGCAGTATTGATTCTATCTTTATCTTTGGATATAGGAAACCTAGCAACATCACAACCCCAATCCAACAATTCCTTTGAAATTTCATCTGCGAATGGACTTGAATTCGAATCTCTAGAATGTAAAGCTATCGAATGACCTTTGAGATGATTCAAAACGAAGGAAACCAAAATGTCCAAAGTTGGATCAGTGGTGATCTTTTCAGGTGAATTGTTTAAATCTGATAATGATTTCGGAAGGAACTTGGATTCTTTAATTGGAGTGGTGGATGAAGACTTTGATTGAGCTTGAGATTTAGTATGAGAAGTTGGAAGTTTCAATGGTAGTGAGAGATGATGAATCCTTCGATGCCTTGAAGGTTTGTTGAGGGGATTTTGTTTGTCTTCTGAAGAAGAGGAAGAGGATATGAGCTCGCTTTTCAAACTTCCATCCAATCGTATCAGGATTCTTTTCATGATTGCATCTGATGAAAGGACGTCTTCCAAATCTTCCGTCGTTTCGGATGTGCCAGAAGGGACTTGTAGAATTTCGAAGGTGATCGATTTTGAATCTTGATCCTCCAAAGATGGGTCGGATTCTTTTGCTAATAGAGTCGAAGTGCTAGTAGAAGGAACTCGTAATCTTAATAGAACCGTCGAATTTGGACTGGAAGAATTTACTATTGTTGATAGAGCCTGTGATAGAAACGTAAGAGAAACAATAAGAGTCAGCAAACGGAGTCACGAATCTATAGATGGGAAACGGAATGCAAATCAACTCACATGAGTCAAAGCGAAAAAGACGGCTTCCTCTTCAGCTACCACACAAATACTCAAACCATTCCTAATGAAATCCTTTGATTTCTGTAATCCAATTTCTTGAAAAGAAGAAATCTCTTGTGATTCCTTTTCCTTTCCTTTTGTCTTACTCTTCTCAACATCCTCGTCAAATCTGGAATCCTCTTTCTGAGAACCCTCTTCTTCCAAGATCAACTGAGATTGAGATTGCATTTCCTCTTCCAAAGAATCGAACAAGACTCTTCCAAGTACCAGATTGACTTTTTTGGAAATGGCCAAACCTGAAACTACATCCATGGATCTCTGTAATAAACAACATAGATCGAAAGCTCTTTCTTTTCCATTTCCATTTTCATTTTCAGATTGATCCTTCTCCTTTCCTTTTTCTTTTGCATTGTTAGAGGTAGATAACCTTCTGGAGGATTTGAATTCAGGACTGGAAGTGGTAGAAGAAAGGTTGAATTTGGAATTGGAATTGAATGAAGTAGTCCGATTTCTCTGACTTCCTAGACTATCTCTACTCTTTGATGATCTAATTGATGAAGAAGAAGGATCCTTTTGATTCTCGAATTGATTCCTAGCTTCCAAAGCTTTGACTGCTTGAGCTACACTTTGTCTTGGTTTCTCCTCCTCATCCCCATCTGCATCTTGTCGATTGAAACTTTCCTCTTTATCCTTCTCATCATCCACTATCCCCTGTTGATCGAGTTGAGATTGAGTTTGATGCCATTGGATATTCCTACAAGCTTCGAGTAGAGCTCTGATTGCAGTGGAAGGCAATTGAACCAAGGTGGAACTCAATCTTTCGTGTGGATCAGTGTGATCTGATTGGTTTGAACAGGTTGAAGAGTAGAGTGAAAGTGGAATGACTGATTCCAGTAGATGTGATGGTAAGATCGTAGTCGGTGAAGTTGAGGATGAGGATGGAGAAGGGTTCATGGTTCCAAGATAGAGATAGATAGCCTGGTCTTGTGGAAGTAGAGATTCAAGATTGAGAGTGTGTGATTGGATGAAATGATGAATCCTTTTACGATGACTTGATTTGATTCCACAGAGTTGTAATTGATTCAAGATAAGAGCGAAATTAGCAGCAGAGATGTGAGAAGAGAGGGATGATAGCTGGTAGAAGATTGCTGCGAGCTGGCTGTGCCGTGCCTTGCCTTGCTGTTGTTCTGTGATGTTCTGTCTGTGGAAATAAAAGGCTCCAATTTAAGAGTCTACTTTACTTTGTAGAAGTAGAAGTAGAAGGAAGTTGAGGTTGATAGTGAGAATGGAAATTCTGTCTCTCTCTCTCTACCCTCCCCACTTCTCAAGATGCTCACTTCTTGGAATCGTAGACGTCGGCGCACTCGAACAAGGACAACATCCGCCATAGCAATCTTGACCTTACTTTCAACATCTACATCTTCAGTCACAGCCTTGTTTGGATTGGGAGACAAGAGGTTCAAATATGAGGGCTTGATCAATTCAGGTCATCTAGGTTTGGATGGCATCGATGGAAGCATAGCCGCTTTTGGCGATTGGAATGGAGATCAGTTGTGAGTAATACATCAATCATTTGGGGATGGCAAGCAGGTCTGAGAGGGAGATGGAATAGAACAGAGCAGCCAGAGTAAGAGACAGTAAGTCTCATATCCAAAGATCTTATCTTCTCCCCTTTGGACAGTCTCGACGTATTCGTACTAAGTTCAGATAGAACAAAAGTAAATATACATCTTTGGGATCATTGTGAGTCTTCAAGCAAGGATCTTCAATTCTGTCTATCTATATTGAATCCCAGCTTGCTCTCTCTCTCTTCTATCTCTCTCTACCAGCTTCATTCACTTTCCAACCTACACCGACCACTTCCATCAAACCGTCCTCTTCAATCATCAATTCAGGCTTCTCAATCGT
Organism: Hemileia vastatrix; assembly: GCA_030280995.1. Taxonomy (NCBI): domain Eukaryota; kingdom Fungi; phylum Basidiomycota; class Pucciniomycetes; order Pucciniales; family Zaghouaniaceae; genus Hemileia; species Hemileia vastatrix. The sequence goes on from JASXTE010000109.1 coordinate 98,513, forward strand.
AAACGTAGTTCCGAACGATTTCGATTACGATGGTAGATTGGACCTCATGTTCATGTTACAAAAGGACAATGGTGGTCAGGAGACAAAGATGGAGATTTGGTTGGGAAAAGAGGGAAATTCAGTAGGTGAGTTGAGTGTGGGGGAAGGAGAACAATGACCCATTCATCTCATCGTTTGACTAACATGGAAGTCTCTTGTTTGAGGGAAATGAGGAGTGCAGACGAGCCTTGTACAAGTATAGATAGTCTTGGTTCGATTGACTTTTCTGATCTCGTCTATCTCTCGCCTCTCTCTCTCTCTCTCACACACACACGCAAAACAATAGTCTCGGATCCGATATCATTGCCATCTTCAACCTTAGCTCATCCAATCACTCTAGATGCAACTGGATCCATGAGAACAGATCTTTTAGCTCATCAATTCGACTCTTCTTCTTCAACTTCAGAACTCTCATTATGGAGAAATCTATTCCGACAAACCGATTCAAATGGAAATCAAACTTCAGGTTTCCAATTGGAAAAATCTCCCTTGAATTCATCAAGTACACGTAGTAAGACTTCAGGATGTCAATTAGCAAATCCACATTCTTCAGCCTTCATTGATTTGAATGGAGATTGTTTAGCAGATTTATTTTTGGTTTGTTCTTCTTCCAGCTCTTCTCAACAAAAGACTTATCAAATTTGGACTGCTATACCAAATAATGACAATAAAGAAGTTGGTTCAGGATATAAATTAGCAAGAGAAGGGAATTTACCTTTTAATTCGGGTGCTTTATCCTTTGCAGATATGGATAGAGATGGAACTATTGATGTGGTTTTCCCTACTTGTGATAAGGGAGAAGATATGGATGGGGTTGGAAAAGGTGAATGCTTCATCAATATAGCTTATAATAAACAGATTGGTCTGTGTAGTTCAAAAGGAGGTCTTACGAGTGGTGGTGGTGGTGCTGGTGGAAATGCTTTATCTAGCGCTAGAATCAATTCTGAAAGAGAAGAGGGAAGAATGGAAGAAAGTAGAGACGAGAATTATCCGAAACTTTGTAGAAGGACAGAAGAACTTTGTAGTCCGGATGATAATTTCGTCTTTGATTTCTCTAAAGAGGTGAGTAGAAGATCTTTTCTTCTTTCGAGTCTCATTCGTTCTCTTTTATTTTGTCTTGTGATGGTCCTGTGGCTGATTCTGATTTGGTTTTCCTCTCTCTCTTCTTCCACTTCTTTTCAGGCTTTGACTCGAATCCCAATCTCGAACCTCTTAGGTTCAACAACCGCTCGAATCCTTCTAACAGACATTTACACCACTCCATCAACCCCACTTCCATTTTCATTGGGAGATCATAACAAAGATGGTTATCCAGATTTAGCTCTCTTGGTGGCTGATTCTTCTTCTACGAAATTCAGTTCTCCAGAGACTAGAGTTCATCTTTTGACTTCGGTTCCTTGTGGTCATCCTCCAAGTTCAAACCCTTTCGCTACTAAACCTCCTACTAAACCTGGTTGTAAAGATGGTGCTACTTTGCAAGATGGAACTAGAACTTTGGTGGAAGAAAAGGAAGGTTCGGGAGTTTTAAGTGGGATTAAAGATGTCAGAAGAGTTAGTTGGTTGGATGTGGATGAAGATGTGAGTATTCTAGAACGATCCGAATAAGAACAATCGATCTAAGACTTGGAAATGGATGTTGGATATTGAGATGTCTCTCTCTCCTTTCCATTTGCTCGAACGGCTTTCTTTTCGATAAAGGGAACTCTGGATCTAATGTTACAAAGGCTTCCGGAAGGAATCTCTCAAGGCAAATGGAGTTCTTCAGACAAATCAAGAAGATCAATCACTTTCATTCAAAACAATTATTTCCATGACGCTTTCTTTTTGAAAGTCTTGTCTCTAAATGGAGCTTGTCTAGGTTATTGTGAACCTTCATCTTCAACTCAGGGATCAGAAAAGTATAGACCTTGGGGAAACAATTATGGAGGAGCTTCCTATAAATTTACAGTTTTGGATACCAATGGGATTAGGAAAGCTCAACAAGTAGGTCAATTACCTTCCACTTCTTATACTTCTTTGGGAACTTCTTATTCTTATATAGGTTTGGGTAGGACCAATAATTATGTCGAGAATCTTTTCGTTGGTTCTACTAGGAGACAAGTTAAAGGTAGAGATGGAGATTTGGATTACCTTTCGATGGAAGGAGTTATTCCTAATAGTCAGGTAGTCATTGCTCCTTGGCAAGGTTTGGATGGGAATCTAGGAGGAAGCGAGAATTGGGGAAAGGAACTTTATTTACAACCTGGCGATTGGATCCCTTGGGTTACGGTGGTTCTACTGACTACGATTTTGGGATTGGCTATCTTGGTCGCTGTCCTTCATATCAACGAAAAAGTGAGTGTAGAGAGAGAGAGAGACTAGATTTTAGCATTGCTTCTCGTCCTTCGTATCCTCGTAAGGGTTCAATCTTCCAGCTCTGACAAACTCCAATTCCTTTCTCACTATTTTCAACCTCGGTCACAGAGAGAAGATGAAAAGGAAAGGAAACGAGCGGTTCACGCAATCAATTTCGACGCTCTTTGATCTCACGATCAATCGGTCTTTCTCCTCTCGTTGTACAAGTTTGTCGTTGCCATTCGATTGATCAAGGCCTCTTCCAAATTGGATCACGTACTGTCAATCGTTCGAAGGATCTCAGAAAAAGACGCAGAATGGAATTGATCTTTTGGTTATAAAAGTAATTTGAAGCGACAAAGAAGAACAACAAGAACATAAGATACCCCTCCTGCCTCTCTCTTTCCTTCCTTCTTTTTCGCAAACTAATGGTATCTAAAAGAACCGTTTTGGTTGGAGAAACTCAATCTTCCACTTCTAGTCTTTGTTCCAACTTTTCTTGCCATTGGTCTCTTCGAAGTTCTCGGATTAGAAGTTCTCAATCTTGAACTCTTTCTTCTATTCATATTCATGTTCTCGTCTGATTCAGCCTTTCTCTTCTTTCCCTTGTTACTTCTTTGACTAGTTCTCTGCTTTCCAGAATGAGAGGACGGAGTTTCGATTCTAATTGAAGGAGAGCCATCCTCTAAACCGCTTGAAGACGAATCTTCCGAAGATGGATCATCGTTTTTCCCTTCTTGAGCTGAATTTAGATATCTTGATGGTCTCTTGATGTCCCATAAAAGAGTCTTGGTAGAGAGGATTCCTTCTTCTCTCAAATGATCTAATGGAGAAGTCGTTGCTCTTGAAGATCTATCTCTATCAACCTCATCATCAGAATCTGGACTTTCAGTTCCATCATCACTAGTCAAATCCTCATCTCCGGAAACTGATTGATTTTCTCTGATATTTTGATTTTTAGTTGAATCCCCCCATTTTGTTTCATTCTCTGTTTCCTCAACTTTCTTCATCAAGTCGTTCATTGGTCGACCGTGATTCTCTTCCACCCATTTCTTCTGGCCGAAAATGCCAGAAGAGATCAATAGATCACGAGAAGAAGGTTTCCCCTGGACTCTGGTTGCTGTTGAGATTTGAATCTGGGTGTGAGTTCTATTGAGCTTTTGAGGTGGAGGAGGAGCGGAGGACAAAGTCGTGGTCGAAGGTTTGGCTGTAGAAGTTGATTTGGTGGAACTAGGCGGACCGGTAGAGCCTTGAATGAAGGCAAGAGACATTTTGTTGATGGTCATTCTAGCTGAAGTCTGGGTACAGGCAGTCTGATCAGAGATGAGAAGAGGAGGAAAGAGATTGGTTGAACAATGTCAGCTCCTCGTCCTCAAGTGAAGGGTAAGTTACCATTTTTTGATCGGTTAGGATAATTTCAGAGCGCATACACTCACCTTTCCGAGCGTTTAGTTGACAGAGAAGTGTTAGTGTCTATTTCTTCAATCCTCTTTGGTTCCTCAAAACACGGAATCCAGGCCGAGATTGAGTCTTCGAGAAGAAGTTGTGTGGCAAAGACGAGTTCGATGAAGGTTGAGGGTGAAGTAGATGTGGTCTCTTTGTTGCAATCTTGGATGTTTCTGATTTGGTTTATCTTGGATGTTTCTGATTTGGTTTTTTCTCAAAGAAGTAGAAGAAGCAGATTCAAACGAGGTCGGCCCTTTCTTTAGGCAAAGGTTCGAGAGGCACGAAACGGGGCGTGCGAGTAGAACTTCTGGAGATGTTTACTTTCTCTTTCTTCTTCTTCTTCTTCCACAACATCCATCCACACGTCAAAGTCGTAATCATGGATTCCCTTTACCTCTTACAGGCAAGAGTGGCAATCAAGAGAGGCAACTATAGTAAAGCAGTCGACATTTGTACAAAGGTGAGCTCGCATCCCACGATCATTTCAATCATCATTCTCTAATCATCTTCTTTACTTTTTGTCGCCTTTCCCTGTTCTAGCATCTATCAAATGGTGGAGAATCTCGTACATCCTTCCTCCTTCTGAGATGTGAAGCATATGCTGGTCTGGGAGAGAACGACTTGGCTCTCAAAGATGCAGAGAAAGCTGAGATTGATGATCCAGAGGTGGGTAGCTTTCGAAACGTCTCATCCAGCCTCTTTCTCCACCCAAAAGCCTTGAAACTGAAGGCGATACTGTTTAAAAATCTCCTCCTATTTTCATGTAGACACAAGATCTCATCGAGACTCCAAATCCAACTGAGCCAGTCGTAGACGGATCCGTTTCGAAGAAGGGATCTGTATCGATTTCTGATGGATCAGGTTCCTCAATTCCGATTGACGAAGTCTCAAAAGTAGTAACAGAAGCCAATAACGATGTACTGAAGATCCAAACCGGCTCTTCTAGCTCAGTTGGAAGAACGGAAATCCCAGTGATTCCATCCAACGACCTTCTTTCTGGAGTTCAAAAGAGAGAAGTAGAGGAGGCTGCTTCAGACAAGAAACTGGAATCTGGAAAGACAGGAATGGAAATGATGCAGAGTTCAATTTTCGGTCCTCAAGGTGGAAACGAAAGAAGAGAAGTACCAGACACTAACTCAAGTAAGAACCATCAACCTGGAAGTCGTACGATGCATGTAAAGGAAGCTTCAAGAATCGATCATCAATCTATGAATCAAGGCAAAGAAAGACCAAATTCTTTAGATAGAAGTCTTCACTGTAGAAGTCAAAGCGTCGGAGACTCGACTTCAAAAGCTGGGACTGTTGGAAAAGAGTTGGCTTTGATCAGCGATAATGCTCGTAGAAGAGATGTCGCCTTTCAAGATTCCACTCAAATCAAGACTGCCCCTGCTTCAATTCCTGCGTCCGCTTTCTACGGAGTCTCATCAAGATCAGCCACTGGCTTATCTGCTCCAGTTGCTCCAGCAGCTTTCGACGGAGTCTCATCAAGATCAACCACTGGTCGTAAATTCCGATTCCCCAATCCTACTTCGAAGTTCAGGTCAAACTCAAGATCGACTTCAACAACTTTAAATAAGTATTCTGGAAGCTCAAGAGCTGTCAGTGACTTTTCTTTAATACTTCCAGAAGAAGTCACTGAGATGATTATTTCTCAACTTCAATTCACAGACATCATGAGTCTCAAGAGAGCTTCAAAAGGCTTACGTTGGGCTAGTGGTTTCAACCGTACGCTAGTCTATGACTTCAATCGTTCACAAACAAAGAAAATGGATAGATTTGTCAGAATAATCAAGAACCATGCTATCAGACCTCTGAAAGTCATCGATCTCACTTTTCATGACGCTAGTGGACAAGACGTCAAAGACATGGTTAGAGCTTTTTCTTGGAAAGACTTGCAGCAGGTGGAAGTACTGAGAGTACAAGGAAATTGTCTTTTCTATAAGTCAAACCCAAAAAGTGGCTTGAGTCTAGACGAAACAAACTTGACTCTGATGGAATTGGCTCTACAGTGCCCAAGATTAGAAAGGCTTCAGATCTTCGTGGAATCTCAACTCAAGGCTTCTCGTTTCTTTCCTTCTTCAATCAAAGCTTTCGGTGAGACGAGTGCACTCAAAAGTGTTGGACTTCATCTTCCTCACATTGTTCTATCAAGCGATCAACAGAGATTCTGTGAGATGTTATTCAAGAATGCAGACGTCGTTAGATTGGTGCCTCATTATTCCTATCACGACGATGAAGCTCTTCTTTCTATAGATCACCTAGGTAGACAAATCATCAGTCAAAGCTTTGCTCAATTGAAGTCGATCGATTTCAAAAACATCAGTCTTGCAACTCCAGGAAACGATCTTCAAGATCTAGTCTTTCCACAACTAAAGAGCTTGAGATTGATTTCCACAACAAGATGTAAGAGTTCTGTGAGATTAGATTCACCTTTACTCAAGATTCTTTCAACATCTTTCAATCTTTCAATTCTAGTTCAACTGTCTTGTCCTTCAAGTGTCGAATCTCTAGAGCTGGAAAGAAACAAAGGTGTCACGCCAGAGAATATGAGAAGAGCTCTGCTGCTTCATCCGAATCTGAAATCTCTCGTCGTCAATAACTTTGGTCAATGCACAACTATAAACTGGAATGGAGTCTTCTCCATGGGAACCTCTGGACCGGAAAAGTCTCGCCTCATTTGCCCAAAGTTGGTGAAGCTATCGATTCATGGAATCAAGACTGCAGAACTCGAGAAGGTCGTAAAGAACAGATCGGAGGTTCCAAACATGTTCTGTCAATCCCTCAGATTGATCGAAACCCACTTCTGTCCTACTCCTCGTTATCTTCGGGGTGTAAACGAGGTCAAAGAATTCGGTGGAATGAGCAAAGAAATGTCTTCTCACTTCGAGTGCTAATGCAAATGTATGATAATTTTTTTTCGCAGCTGACGAAATTCCAGAGAGAGATGCGAGCTGAATGGAAAGAAGTCGTTGTTGACAGCTAACACGAGACGGCGGGTTGGACTTTTCAGCAGAGCAGAGCTTCTCTTTCACACTTCCCAACAGATTCGGAATCTGAAAGATTATCAATTGAACTGACCTTGAAAGAAGGGTTGACTGCTATACATACATCTCCAACGTGAATGTATTGAGAGTCCCGTCCTTCGTTATCAACGTGGGCTCGTCGATTTCACTCTTCGAAAGACGAAGTCGAGGGACTTGATCGCTCATGATCCGGTAAGATACGAGCCGATCAAGTATGACTTGTGGTCTCGCAGATCATGATGGCTTTTGAAACGGCTCTTTAAATTTGACATTTAATTTGGAGGAGTGCGTGGGGAGAGCATCAAGATTAGAGTTCAGAATAATCCGTTCGTGGGAAAGCAATCTCTTTTCCTTCGTTTTGCATTTCGGAGCTGTACTTTTCTCCGTCTCTTTTCGGCTCACTTGGTCCCTTGTCTATGATTATCAGATTGCGAAGTCAGAGGCTCAGAAGTGGCAAGAGAGCTTGGAGGGTACTCAAGGCAGGCGAAGGTATGATAGAGACGCGCGATGGAGGTCGACATTGTCGAAGACTCTCATCGATAGTAAAGCAAGCATTTGTTCAGTTGGACATAGCTCCATCTGCATGGCTATTGCTTTGTTTGTTTGTTTTCTCCAATGTTTCACATCATTCCGAAGCAAGCAAAGCAGAACCAAACTCAATCAAGGCCAACAAGGTTTGACCCAAAAACGTGTCGCCGTACCGTGACGTGTTGTTCGAAAAAAATTCAAACCCTTCCCATTTAATCTGCAACTCTATTCTGTTATTCTTTTCCTGTGTACAGAGAGTGGAAGATCTTCCATACGATTCACGCACGATTGCGCGTTACGAGAGAAGAGAGAGAGAGAAAGAGAAGAGCCCACGACGAGCATGATTGTTCCCTTCCAGCTCCATACGAGCTATCAACTCAGAGTCTCGAGATTTGAGGCCACAAGATGTGAAGTTGAGCAGCAGAGGACTTCTCAAGTCCATCTTTCTCCAGATTGTCAATGTCAACGCGTCACGAAAACTTTTCCTCTGTGCCTTATCGGAAAACCTTATTAGAATCGGTAGGGGAAAAGGTTCAAGCGAAAATGCGAAGTACAACAAGCGATCGCCCTCGAGCCCTGCTGATCCTTTTTGAAGCTCAAAACCTTGTTTCTCCTCTGCTTGGTGCCACCTCTGAGCGAGATATGTAGAGTATAGCGTCTACCGGGTCGATTTTCTCTTCTTCTCTCGGCTTTTCCCACCATTTGCTATTGATCTGCACCTTCAACCAAGCAATTTTACGTACTCTGCTGTGTACTGGTTTTCGTGACCCTTTAGGACCCCAGGGTTTTACGGAGAGACGAGAGAGAGTGAGAAAGAGTTGGACCTTCCGAGTTGGGAAAGCGATTCAACCGCTGCTGCTTGTCGACTCTTTCCTCTCTTTCTCTCTCTGCTCTTTTGGCCGAACCCTAGCCATGACTGTACCTACTCTATTTTGACAGCCAATGACATGACCAAGGCGGGTCTTCCGGAAGTAGCAGAGCCTGCCTTGTTCAAGCGTTTGAAACTAAGAGGATGAGAAAGGGTGCCTCTCTCTCTCTTGCTCGCCACACCCAAACTCTCGTCGATAGTAGAAATGCTCAGGCAATCAAGAGATCAACCCATAAATACTTAAAAGATCTCCATTTGTTTGTGTCTGTCCTTTTTCGATTTCCCCTCCCACTTGCATTCCAATCTGCTCTTTATCCGTCCGTCGTGATACAAGGACGCGGTCTCACATTTTTCTGGTGTATCAGCTTCAGTCTGGTTCTTCTATTTTCTGGTCCTGAGCTGCATTCGCCTCCACCACTTCCGCAAAGAGTCAAGGATTCAAGCTCGATTCAGCAAATCTTCAATCCTTTAAAAGCTATTTCTTTCCCATCTCAATTCTATTCTACTCCCCTTCACCTCCTTCTTCTTTATCCATCCCCCCCTTCTCCCCTTCTTCTTCAAGATGCATTCCAATCCACAATCCCCTCCAAATCCATCCAATACCCACAGTAACAACAAGGAAGATCCATTCTCTTTTGAATTCTATCTGAACCAATCTCCAGAACAAAAGCAAGAGCAAACGACAAACTACTCTCATCATCATCATCAGCTTTACAACAGAGAACAACACCATCAATCGATCCAATCTCACCAATCCTACTCTCCAGAGCATTCTCAATCCAGTAGCACTTCTCTATCTCCAATCCAAGATGAAGAGGATCATCATCAATCCAACGATCAAGATCTCAGTCTCAACCTCAACGATCAAGACTTCACTTCTTCATACTCTTCCACCCTCGACGAGCCTTTCAGCACCGTCCCTCTCTCTAGAAGTTCCTCTGCTCATGCATTCAGTACCAATTCATTAGGATTGCAAAGCGACGAGATGAGTCTATCGATGGTACAGAGCAACCATGGGAATAACAACGGTGGCGGTGGATTCAGTAGCGTAAAGATGACGCATTCGGATTCAGCACCAGCCTTCTCCTTCATCAATCCTCAATTGGACAGAAGAGATTCCTTCCTATCCAACTGTTCTTCTTCTCCATCTGCAAGTTCAACTCTCTCATTGGCAAACTCTTATTCATCCTCTTACAATGGGAATCAGCAACACTTCAGAAGGTCCAATGCAGTCAACTACAACAACGGAGGTGGGAGTGTGAGCCCAGCTTCATACATCTCTCATCCTTCCCTCTCTCTGCCTTCACCATGTCCTTCTCCTCTTGGTCTACCAACCGCTCTATCTTCCATCTCTGGTCTGGCAATCATCGACGGTGGTAACGGAAACGGTTCGACCTCGAACTCCTCTGCTTCTTCTCCTCAAAGTCAAGCCAATCATCTCAACAACCACCAACAACTCATGGCTTTGTCTTCAGACGGTGAGAATGGAAAGCATCAGAATATGGGGATGCCTTTGGATTTGAATTTGGGAATGGGAGTCATGGACGGTGGGAATGGAAACGACGGTCAATGGAATGGGGAATGAGAGATGGTGGAACAACAACAACAGCAACCAACGCTCTTCTCCAAACTCAGCTCGTCCAACTCTCGGAAATGCTCTGGGATTGAACTCATCTATGGATCAAGACGGTGGAGAAGACATGGATCAAGACGAGGAGGAGGATGATGAAGAAGACGACGAGCAAGACGGTCAACAACCTTCCAAACGTAGAGCACCACCTGGAGTCAACGACATGGAAGAAGCTCTTCCATCTCCAGCTCGTTCGACTGCAGCTTCAAGGAAAGATTCTTCACCAGCATTCAGAGCAACTCGTCCATTGGGAATCATTCTCAAACGCAGAGCGACTGCTTCAAACGTCAACGAAATCACTCCGGTGGCTCTTTCAAGACCTTCGTTTGCTGGTCAAACTTCAACTGCCGCTTCCGACTTGGTTCGTCATCGTCATAGTATCAGCAATACTTCTCATCCTCAACAATTCGCTTCTTCTCATCAGCATCATCATCATCATCCTCAAACTCCAAGAAACGACACCGTACCAATCAACTCTTTGAATTCTGCAATCTCAATGTCTTCCACTCCCGGAATGCAAACTCCAGCTTCATCTCATTCAGTCACTGCAACTCCGGATTACTCTACTCTATCATTGTCTACTCCTTCGTCTGCAATGAAACGCAGCAGTAGTTATCATTTGGGTGGAAGTAGCTACACTCAGCAATCAGACTTCGAATCTCCATCTCAATCAATGATGCCTCCTCGTCTTCAACGTGGTCAAAGTTATTCTGGTCTTGCAATGGGAATGAGTAAATGTCAAGACTTGAATGAAGGTATGGATTTACCAGTCGGTTTACCAGCTCATCTTCAATTCGGTCGTAACTTGGAGAGAGTCATGAACGATGGTTCCAATGAAGAACACGGTTTGGGAATCGCTGGAAATGGAATGGTTCCTCTTTCCCCTTTCCGTTCTCCTCAGAGTAGACCAGCTATGGTGAGTAGCACGGCGGTCTCGTTTCTCTCTTCCTCGACTCTCTCTTCGTTCCGTCTCTGATCTCGCATCTCTCTCTCTTTCTACCTTTTCTTTTCTATTCAGACTCGTAACTTCACCACTTCTTCGGTGCCTCAGGATCCACCACACTCTGCAGGATATCCATCTGCTGCTTTCAGCATGGCTCATCTAGCAGCCGAATCTCCTGCCAAGATGCAACGTAGTCAAAGTTTAGGTATGGGAGCACCTCAATCTCTTCCATCGAGCGCCTACTCTACCTCTGGATCTTCCGATGGTCTATCCTTCTCTCCTGCTGCTAGTTCTAGAGGTCTGCCATCCAGTCTCGGCTATCCATTCACCTACGGAGCTTCAGTACCTTCGACTCCAAACGGTCCAACCAACGATCTCAACTCGAGTTCTTACTACACTGCTCCAACTCCAAGTATGAAGTTGACCTTGTCGAAAGGAAACGCAAGTCGTCGTAAAGCCGCTCCACCTCCATTGGTCGTCTCTTCGACTGGCAAATCTCATGCTTGCCATTGTGGAAAGAGATTCAGAAGAGCAGAACACCTCAAGAGACATCAAAGAGCTCATACCGAAGAGAAACCTCATCACTGCGTTCTCCACGGTTGTGGGAAAGCTTTCGGTAGATCTGACAATTTGGCTCAACATTTGAAGACTCACTTCAAACATGTCGCTTTAAGCAAGGAGGATCTAAAGAGGTTGATGGATGATTCCAAGATCTTAGTCACTAGTGGTAAAGCTTCTACTTTGGCTAATACGTTGGAAAGTCAAGAGAAAGAAGCTGCCAAATTCGCTCCTCCAGTCCCTTCAAAGAAGAGAAACATGTCCAAGAAGAGAAACGTCGACGGTGATGTCAAAGAACCATCAAAGAAGGCTGGTGCTTCCAAGAAGAACAACATCAATAAGAACGACGCAGAAACTCATGTTGCAACTTGGTCAGCTAATGATTCACATCATCAATCTCCTCAAAGACAAGCTTTGAGCCCAACCGGTAGTGCAGTCGCCAACTCTCCTCCAGACTTCTTACAAAACTCAAACCTTTCCTTGTACAGCAATTAACAAGCGATCACGACGTTTCGACTCTCTACTATCTTCCAACCATTTAGTACATACAATACATTCAACATCAAGTCTTGTTTATTCTCTCTTTCCGTTCTCTATAAAGGTCACCTACTCTTATTTATACCAAGAAGCCGCCTTCTATCTTTTTTCTTCCAATCATCTATCTAGAGTTTCTTCAAGGCATCATTGTTTCCTCATCATCTATCTCTTATTCAAACTTACTCAGGATCAAAGTACAATTTCTGTCTATTTGTTTCTCCAGTTTCATAAGCAATTTATTTTACGATGCAATCAAGTTCTTCGTTCAATTCTTCTTTTCGTTCTACTCTTGTCTTGAAACAGTTCCATTTCTTTCTCTCATCTTAACGACCTTTTCTCTGCCTCGATTTTCCCGACTTTGTTCGAACCATGTACTATCTTCTATATTTTGTTTTGACAGAAAAGGAATCTAACTTCATGAAACACGAAACCTCGAATAGTGTGATTGAAAGTGACTTTCGCGCTTCAAGTGTCGATCTGGTGAACGAAACGGGACAAAATTGAATAGTTACATTGGATGATAGATATACAAAATGAGGAGGAAACTCGCGCCTAGAGGTTCTTTTTTCCTTCGAGGGAAACCTTAACGACCTTCTCTTCAATTCTAAGCGCTCAAACTAGTTACGGTAGGCATCTTGAAGTTACCAAACCTCTTCGACGAAGCTGTTGAGCTATTGACACTCCTGACTCTTTCCGCCAATAATTGAACTCTCCTACTGACTTCTCTCTCCAAAGCCTTTTGAGCTTTGTATTGACTTTCTGGAAGTCGAGATCTTGGAACCCAAGGTTTTCGAGCTGAAGAGGTAGTGGTGGTAGTGGTAGTAGCAGTAGAAGATTGATTTTCGATAGACGGTGTTGCGTTGACAGTTTTAGATCCTGATTCTTGATTCCTATTGGGAGGAGCCTTGTTTTGAAGAGACAAATCAACCACCTTTGGACAAGAAGCGAACTTGATCAACTGAGAGTAAAGCAATTTGGATTCATCAGCAGCCAGTCTCAAGGTTTCACCTTTCGTCAAATGTTTACGAGCTTCGATTGGTAAACCTTCCAATTTGATCGATTTCTCTTCTTCTTCGTCTTGATTCGATCCAAAGAAATTCAAAGCCGGAAGACTATCTAATTCTCTCAAAGCATCTGCACTCTTCAAATGAGCGTTTTCATTCCTCAAGAATTTGACTGCACCTCTCAAAGCTTCGACTTGATCCAATAGATAAGAGGTCTCGATACTAGTTCCACTTCCGGCACCGGTACCTAGTATGGAAAGCGTTTCAGGTTCGATTCCATTCGGATTCGTCGATGAGGACTTCTTCGAAGCATCGGCACTATTCTGTTGTTGTTGTAGTTGCTGTTTGAGTTGATCGATCGCTTTCTCATTGGTTTCCAGTTCAGTTTGTAGAGCTTCGTGAGCTTCTTGATAAGCTTTGGCTTGCTTTTGAGCTTCGATCAGACTCGATTTGACGCTTGCTATGTCGCTGGTTTCTTCCTTTGACCTTTCCAATTGCTTCGTGAGACGTTCGATCTTGATGGTACTTTCTGAAAGAGTTGCATCTCGAACCTTGATTTGACGATATAGATCTCTGACGTCTTCAGTGAGCTTGGCAATCTGTCGTTCTGCATCGACGTTGTGAGCTGCTTCGGCTCGAATCTGTTCGACACGAGCGAGCCAAGGTCTAGACCCAACCACTGGCGAGAAGGAGAAGGAAAGCGGCAAGAAAGGAGGAGGAGAGGAATCGTCAATAATCGTGAGAGAAACTCCAAATGGTACCGAGTCGAGAGAGAGAACTCACCTTTGATGGCATTCTCTTGCTCGGTCATGACGATGAGCAAAGAATTGATGGAAGTTGAGAGATGAGCCACCGATCCCAAGGAACCTTTCCACATCTCTTCTCTAGGATCCGCTCTGTTGAAAGCTTCCTTCATAGCTTCCTCGACCAACTTGGAGAAGGCTAGAATGGCGAAGGGGATCCTCGAGGTTCGAACCTCGCTCGAGTAGGCAGCAGTGCTCTGAGCTAGATAGACTGCGAATTGAACCAGCTGAGCACTCAGTTGACTGATGGAAGGGAAGATCATGATGGCATCGAGTTTGACTGCTTCGTCGTTTGAGAATAGATGGCTCAGTCTTCGAAGAACTTTACGAGCTGGTACTTTGGTTCCTCTGACTTGATCGACTAGACGTTGAAGTGGGTCGAAGATGTCTTCTTCTATGCTACCACCATTCTGATCCCATTCCACCTCTGGATCTTCCCATAGAGTGGCTATTGATTGTTTGGCGAATCCAAGAGCAGCGACCAGAGTGTCCAAATCGTGATCTATAAGGACGGCGACTCCAACTTCCTTCGCTGCTAGATCGGCATCGGAATCTGGATAGTCTTCCACTAGAGCTGAGGCGAACTCTTCGAATTGTTTGAGGAACCTATCGAATTCTTTCCTACATTCGGCTTCCTTGAGTTCCTCTCTTCTCAGCGCTTCGATGAAGGAATCGATCCTCTTCTCGACCCCTGCCAGCTCACGATACATTCTACCTCCACGAAGGAATACTCCGACAGGAGCCAATTGAAGCAGGGCAGTGATTTGACGAGAGATGACTGCAAAGTAGGCTAGAGAACGTCTCATCTGACAGATCTCGATCAGATTCTCTGGAATCTTTCCAGCCAAGGACAAAGCCCCAGCCAAATCATGATGACTCTCCACCACCGCCTTGAGAAGCTCTGCCTTGTGTGCCATTCTTCTGAAGAACAGAAGAGACTCCACAGCATCGGAATCACCAGATTCAAAGTAGGCGACGGGAAGGTAAGGCTTGGTCATGTCGAGATGAGCTTGAGATTGAGAAGCAGAGAGCTTCCCGAGTTCCAATTCGATGGTCTTGGCTTGAGATTTGAGGGCAGAGGATTGTAGTTGAAGATTGAGGTTGAGCATTGCTTGAGCTTGAGTCGCAAGCTTGCTCTGTTTGATGGGTCCAGTCGTAGTAACTCCTTCAGCTCCTCCAGCGTCGACTCCCAAGACGATTCCGTTTTCCTCTTCTTCACGTTCAGCACGCATAGTCTCTAGATCGCTTTGAAGGTTCAGGACTAGTTCTCTGAATTGCGAGAAAGTCTGTTCGTAGTCTGCGACGTTGGATTCCAATCCATCGTTTCTTGCACGATAATCTCTGAGCTGAAGATCCTTGAGATCGACTTCCTCTTGAAGTTGCTTCTCTGTTTCTACGTGAGTCTCTTCCAACTCGTCGTTGAGATCCTTGAGAGCTTCTAGATCCTCGATGATGGCAGCCATCTCGTCGATCTTTTCTCCGAGATTGAGATTCCTTTCGGTGAGATCCTCTAGAAGTTCTTCAGCACCGAGAGCGTTGTCCAACTGCTCCTTGAGATCCTCGACCTGGACTTCGGAATCAGCCAGACGAGCGCAGACCGATTCGTAAGAAGATTGAATGTCACTGAGGGAAGCTAGCTCCTTGTCCAGATCAGAGATCTTTCGACGCTGTTCGCTATCTGTCTCATTGGTGAGATCTCGAAGACGAATGAGAGCGTCCTTGAGCCTCTCGTTCTGCTTTTCCAGCTGGATGTATCCTGCAGAGGTCTTGTCTGATTCATTGACTTCTCCGTGTTCGTAGAGAGCTGCAAGCAGAGATAGGTCCAAAGCAACGTTAGCAAAAGCTGAAGCAGCAGCAGCAGCCACGAGAAGCTGATTTGACTCGAAAACTTGTGCTCACCGTTTTCTTCTCTGAGCACCTGAACCTCGATATCCAGCTCTTCCTTCTCCTGACTCAACTGCTCCTTCTCTGCTATCGCAGCTTCGGCTCTCTCTTCAGCAATCTCTTTGTCCATAGTCGACATTTCCAGCTGCTCGTTCAAGTCTTCTATCTGTCTTTCGAGATGTTCCTTCTCTAATGACCAATCCTTCTCTAGTTTGTGAAGATCTCGAAGTTCAGACTGCAGATCAGATTGTTTCACTGAGAAGGATCAAAAGGAAGAATGCAAGATCTCAGCGTCAGCAAGGTTGCCCAGTTAACAAAATCGAGATAAAAGAACAAGCTCATTTCTACTCACCTCCCATCTTGTTCTTCATCTTCAGGAACTCCTCCGCCTCCTCTCTAATCTTATCTCCTTCCCTGATCTTCTCTCTGTCTTCGTCTCTCTTCTTTTCCAGCAATCGATTCTTGACTCTGAGCTCCTCTACCTCTCTTTGAAGAGCACCCATGACTGCAGCATTTCTGGGAGAATTTCCAAGATTCGCATTAGAAGCGGAAGGAGGAAGTAAAGACATGTGATCTTTGAGAGCAGTAGGAGAGAGAACCGACATTCTAGTACTTGGCGATTTGATGAGTTCCTCTTGATCCTCTTCTTCGTCTTCCATTCCTGCATCTCTCTGATTGAGATCAGAGTCTGCCAAACTCATCGACATGAGTTCCTCTCCATCTTCATCTTCCACTGCTCGATCTTTGTTCGAAGATGAAGATCTTCGACTTGACAGAGCCCCAGAAGCCGAACCAGCATTTGAAGAGGTAGCTGACACTCTACCTTTGGTGAGAGCAGTTCCAGTTCCAGCTTTCTTGGCCAAAGCAGCAGAGGCGGAAACAGGAGCGTTCGCCCTCCTTTCGCTAGTCACGCTAGATCTTCCAGATGGATTGAGCGATGAAGTAGGAGTGCTACGGATTTGAGCAGATTGTGATCTACTCATCTCCGTCCTCGCGACTCTTGCAGTAGATGGAGATGGAGTGGCAGTTGAGGAAGTGAGTGTGGTTCCTCCAGGTTTCATCGAAGGTCTGGAATTCAAAAACCGGTCGCAAGCCTGCTCGAGCAGCCGAAGCTGGAACAGCGTTCGTTGTACTTGATGGTCTAGCGCTTCCAGGAGGAGCAAGACTAGTTCTACCAGTCTTTGAAGTGGTAGTACTTGACGTGGCTGTTCCAGTAACGCTGGCTCGAGGTCTCGCAGCAGCTCCAGGTGCGGCGCTGGCTCGAGGAGTGGCGTTGACTCCAGTTCTAGCAGGCGTGACGGCTCTTGAAGAGGCAGCACTTGTTCCAGCGGCGGATCTTGAAGAAGTGGAAGAGCTGGCTCTGGATAGAGGAGTCACAGGAGCGAGCTTGGTCGGAGACCGAGTGACTTGACGAGATGGAGTTGGTCTTCCTGGAGTTGTTGGAGCTATCGACTTTCGTCCATGCTGTTGCTGGAGGTCCCATTGAAGTTCTAGAAGATGTACTACCTACTTTGGGAGCAGGTCGAGCAGAAGAAGAGGCGGCAGCAGCAGCTAGACGAGCCTGATGGAGGGAGATAAGGAAGGAAGCAGCACTGATTGAGATCTCTGCCATTCCCTCGAAACGCTCTTACAGCTCGAGCGAGCGGATACTGTGATGTACTATCAGCTAGTATATTTGAAACTCACCGAAGGACCGACTGGCTTCTTTGGGCTTTGAGATCTTGGATCTATCTCCTCGTCCATGAGCATTCCACCATCCTCATCTTCTTCGATCCTTTCCTCCTCTACTTGTTCTTCCTCCTGTTGACCATCATCTTCACTTTCTATCATTGTGACTTTACCAGGTCTAGCAAAGACACCGTAGCCATCTTGACAATCAAAGTATCTCTTTCCCTGAACGGTTCCATCATTCTTTCCATTCGGTTCATCCAATTCAACTCCAACCCAAACTCCAGGTGAGAAAGAAGTTTGACCGACGAATAGAATTTCTCCCTTTCCTAGCTTTTCGACTTCACATCTTGCATGGAGGGATGAGAGGAGCCGACATTGTAGAGGAGGAGGAGATTGAGGGAAAGTGTTGATCTGCTGGATGGAATCACCTTGTAATCTGGCTTGTACTCGGTCTGTTGCTCTCTTGTCTTGATTTTGCTTAGATTTGTTCTTGGTTTGACTTGATGTTCCTCTTATCCTCCCAGTCTGCTTCGCCAAAGCTAGAGACTTGACGTCTTGAGGATGAGGCCTGAGGATGGAAATGGTTGATGGTCAAGCTGAGACTGCTCTCATCTCGATCTCACCCAAAGCTCCCTCTCTGCTTCTCCTCTCATCTTTCTAGCTTCTTTGCTCTTGTCTTTTGGCAATACTCTCTCCCTCTCTTCTAGATCATTCGTTCAGAGAAGGCAATTCCTGAATAAGAATCCCTCTAGACCGATCCTTCAACTAGATCGCGCTTCACAACTTGAACGACTGGTGAAAATTATTATTATACAAAGGAAAGCCAATGAATTAAGGTAGGTACAAGATGACGAATCGTCAGACTGAAAAAAGAACCACCAAAACGAGAATCGTCTAGATTGTCATGTCTTCCTGAGAGAGACCTCTTCTGGTCCACATGCTAGGAGCGTTCAAATCCAATGGACATTCTTCCGGACCTTTGACGGAATATCTACCTGAAGACTGAGCTATAGCACAAGTCTGAAAGAGTCGAGAGAAAAAAAGACGCAAGGACGAAAGGAGAAGGGAGAGAGAGAGAACGTCAGAATCAAGGCGGTAAAAGGGGAGCATCGTCGAATTTCTTCCGATTCCTAGTCTGATCTTCAATAGTCCAAATACTCACCAGCCCAAGAGAGACCTTGATGGAGGGAGGGGGGAGGATGATACTTTTCCAATCTTTCCTTCCCAATCGTAGCCTCGATTTTCTTCTTCCACTGTTCGAATTCATCCTCTTCTTCATCTTTGATTGCTTCCAAACCACCAGCACCTTCGGAGAGAGCGACTTTAGAAATAGAGGATTTGGCAGGTAGAACTCCTTTACTGGCTTCCTCGTCCAAAGTTTCCATACAGGCACAATCATGAGAACATGGAGTGAAGGGAACGTGAGGTAGATTTGGATTCGAGGTTTGAGGTTGTTCTTCTGTTGGTATCGGATTCGATTTGATCTTTGAAGATGATAAAGAGGAGTTGTTTTCTGAAGAGATGAATTTGTTTTTGATGATTTCGGATCTGAAGAAGGAGAAGGTCTGGAAGCAATGATTCTACAAATGTTTCTGGCTGCGACTTCGGCTTGAGTCCAGGCTGTATGACCAGCTTTCAAAGCTCCGAAAGCATCAGCTGCATCTCCAATGACGAAAATGTTTGGTAAAGCAACTTTAGGTTCGGGGTGTGATTGGAAGAGCTTCGCCTGAGTTGACCTTTGGAGCCTTGGAAGAAGTGGTCGTTGTAGTTGAGATGGATGCTGAGGAATCGGTGACAGTGTTGATGGAAGTTGAGTTCGAGTTGGTAGTTGTAGAAGAGGAAATGTTTGGTAAAGCTTCGTTTCTCTTTGCTGGAGAGACGCAAGTTTGAGGTGGTGGAGGGAAAGGAGTATATTCATTCGGCGAAGCCAGAGCATGAGGCCAATCGTGGTCTCCTTCGATCTTCCAAAGTGTCTTTTTCTTCTTCTTCCCACCACCACCTAGACTGGTTGAAGCTCCACCGCCACCGGTTGAACTTGATTTGTTTCCAACTTCTTCTTCATCATCCTCCGGTTCGACACTCCAAGCCAATTGCATACTTCTATTGATCTTTGCCATCCCAGACCTTTCATCGACAGTGTTCGGTAGGAGATCCTTCAGAAACTTGGTGTTTGGAGTTTGACCTGTACAGAACAAGATCAATTCAGCTTTGACTCTTCTACCATCTAGAGTCTTGACCGTCCTGATGGTTTCGACTTCGTTCGTCTCTGGATTCGCTTCTTCATGAACGGCAACTGAATTCAGATCGATTCTTGACCCTAGCAGGATATGAACTCCCAACTTGGTCAAGATGGAATGAGTCTCGTTGTGCATCCACGAGTCGAATCTTGGTAATAGACGTTGCCCTGAATGAGCGAGAGTGACGTGCTTTGAAGAAGGACCAGTGTAGTATTTCTGCGATGTCTGAAGCAAACTCTGAATAAAAGAAGAAAAGGAAGAAAGAGAGACAAAAGAATGTGTGAGAGGTGGAAGTTTAGCAAATCAAGTCGTCGATGATGAGGATCTACTTCTGTTCTGATGTTCGTTGGTGATCCTGACAAATCTCTTCGTCTCATGTAGAGATCCTGAGCTCCTTCAGATCGAAAGAGAAAGCTTTGACAATCTTGAACTCTGCTCTTTTGTAAAAGAGCGCATATACAAAAGAGCGCATACATTCACTCTTTGAACAAGTCCATTCTGTCCTTCTTCTCTCCCTCTTCGTCAATCAAATCCCCTCCGCTACACGATACTCACGGACACCCAGAGCACCACCACCAATGACCAAAACGCTACTTGCTTCGTCAATCCTTTTCCTAGCCTCTTCCAACCAAGCCATTCCCTCTTTCTTTGTACCTCTAGAAAGAGGCATTTGAACCTTTACGATCGAAGGATCTTGTTCCTTTTCCTTAGATTCGAGATTTGCGAAAGACCTTAGACTACCGTTTGAAGGATGTTTACTACTTGGTGGAGAAAGTGGTAAAAGATCTTTACCAATCAATTTTGATGTCGATGAATTATAGGTAGAATCATTTGAATGAAGCTCTTTATCAGATGAATTTGAAGAATAAGAAGATGAAGAAGTCATTCCTGAAGAGGAGGATCCATTCCCATTCTTCAAATTGATCTTTTGAGAGAAATCCGAAGATGAAATCAAATCATCCGATTGTGAACTACTATCTTCAGTTGTCAAATCAGTTTCTTGATCCGAAGAAGGAGAATCTGGATGTTGATTTATAATGTTCTTCCTTGCCAATAAAACACTTGAAGAATCATGAGAGTTGAAATTGTTTTCATCTGATTGTGATTGTTGTTGAATTGGTAAAGGACCTGGACCACTCCAAATGTTGATGGGTGGAGGTAAATGAGAACCTAAAGCATAAACGCAAAAGTCGAAATCTATCCTTTGAGTTTGTCTGATGGTTTGAGTAGAAGGAGATGGATCTGGATCCATTGGTACGAAAGTCAAATGACCTCTTGAGGATGATTTGGAGGCATGGATTGAAACTAGAGAACCATGGATTAGTAGATGAGGATAGGAAGTCGAAGGTGAATGAGATGGTAATGAAGATCCAAAGATGTTGGTGTATGGGATGAAGACTTTATGAGCTTGGTTGGGTAAGATTGCCATTCGTGGGAATGCATAGAGATCTGAGAGTTGGAGAATGTGAGATGCCAGATGCAGAAAGTGGGAAGATTGAGTAAGAGTAGATGGAGTGGGGGTTGCTCATGATGATTTCTCGAAATGACCCTGTAGCCAAATTGAAGATTGAAATCCAATACCACCTAAATCAAACAGAAAGGATCTACTCACGATTTGCATGGGTATTCCTCTCCAAGACGATGACTCTCCAACTGGGTGGCAAGTGTTGAACCAGAACATTGACAGCTCGATTCCCAGCGTAACTTGCGCCCAGTACGACTACTGTGTTCCTAGTGTGAGCACCAGAAAGTGCATCGAGTGGATTCCCACCACTCATTCTGGGTCGTTAGGATTGATGGAAGGAAGGATTGATGGAAATTTGAAATTCAGAGAGAGAGAGAATGCTCAGCTTGGAAGGAGTGTAATTGTGAGTGGAGTTTGCTGGCTTGGCTTTCTTGATGTTTGTTATTGTTACTATATCTTGTGCATTCAGAAGAAGAAGAAAGATGAAGAAGAGAGGAAGAGAGAAAGGAAGGAAACCTGGAAGAGCCTGAACTGATAATCAATCTTGATTCACGCATCTATCAGGTCTTGAAAGTGAGATCCACCCCTTCTGCAACTCTATCAACCTCACGCAACTTTAATCTGGTAGAAGAGAATAGAATAGATTCTCACCAGCAATTCCTCTTTAATAACTCTCATTCATGAACCCGAGCATCAAGAGGCAGAGGTCAGTGTCTCCCTCTGACTATCGACAATCTCAATCTCAATCTCAATCGACTCAACACTCGCAATCAGTTTCTACTCACTCCCAAATCCTCAATGGCTTCTCTAAACAGTCGGACTAATCGAAGCAGAGATCAAAGATCCTCGTCTCATTTCAACTTCCCCAATGTTGGAATCCAGACCTCACAGACTGTCTGCTCATTACAGAGAAGAGGACATTGACTTCGACGTAGAATCCATTCAACACTTCAGAAGATCAAGCTTCCAAAGTTATATCTCAAATACAAACGATACGATTGGTAGAGAAGGAGGGAAGGAGGTTATTAGATGGAGATGAGGAACAGGGAGTAATAGTTGGTCATGAAGGTTTAGAGGAGGATGATCAAGAAATCATCGATCAAGAGAGGT